>BQNB010050743.1:0-18707 GCA_026074375.1 Tanacetum coccineum
AAGTCTCTCATGTCGTTTGTACAAGGTGTCATTTCTTGCTTCGGTGATGAGTACCTTCGAAGGCCAAATGAAGATGATTTGGCGAGACTACTCAATATCGGGGAACAACGTGGGTTCCCGGGTATGATAGGTAGCATTGACTGCATGCATTGGCAGTGGAAAAATTGTCCTACAGGTTGGGCTGGACAATACGCAAGAAGAAGTGAAAAGCCAACCATCATTTTGGAAGCTGTTGCGTCATATGACTTATGGATATCAATGATATTAATGTTCTCCATCGATCTCCTGTTTTTAATGATGTGTTAGAAGGTCGAGCACCGAAAGTGAGTTATGTTGTGAATGGTAATCAAAAAAATATGGCATATTACCTTACTGATGGTATATATCCTTCATGGGCTGCATTTGTCAAATCTATATCTTCTCCACAAATTAGAAAGCACGGGTTGTTCGCTCAACATCAAGAGGCTGTTCGAAAAGACGTGGAACGGGCATTCCTTCGACATCCATGTCTTATTTGGGACTACGAACAAATGGGACAAATAATGATTGCTTGCGTTATTATGCACAACATGATAGTTGAAGATGAACGAGAAACTTACCAAAATTATGATCCATCCGTTTTTTTTAACGACACACAAACAAATGGTGACGATGATGTTGTTGCGTTCTCCACTGAACGAATTGCGGATTTGACAAGTTATATGAGAAACAGAGAACAATTGCGCAACAGAGAAGCTCATTCATCTCTAAGAAATGACTTGATTGAGCATATATGGCAGAAATTTGGCGATGATAATTAATTATGTCATTTGTATTTCTAAAATTTGTAATTTTTTATTTCTTCATGTTTTTGTAATTTTATTTTTTAATAAAAGACGTATTTTATTTCAATTAAAACCTAAAAATATAAAATAAATTTTTTTTTTTTATTATTCAGATCGTTGCTTTTCAAAAATATATTTATCAAGTAAATAATTTGTCAAACATATAGTTTTATGTAAACTTTTAATTAGTTAAATTAAATATAAAAGTAATAATATTATATGTTAGGTTGGGTTGTTGATAAATGGTGAAAAAGATATGGGTTGGTTGTATGTATTGGTTGTGTAGGTGGAGGAAAGAGAAAATAATATTTTAATTAGAGATTGGGTTGGGTTGGGTTGTGAATAAACATGGTCTTAGCAAAAGTTTAGGAGGGATATTGGGGTGAGGGATGGCGGACACAAACAAGGGTGCGGGTGAAAATTAAATTTTTTGTTCATGCATGGGGAATCGTAAGTCCTTAGATCTTTTATTTCATGATTGGATATTTTTAAAATATCGATTACCGCTTACGCAAAAACTGAAAAACGAGCAGAACTTAAAAGAAAATTCTGAAAATTTAAATATTCAACCCAAACGTAAAAACGAGACAATTGTCGAAAGACTACATTCATTGACAACCCAGAAAACTTCCGGTAATGGTTCTCAGATATACACGGGTGAACTCCCCAATTCAGCGTAAAATTACACGTAATTATAAAAGTCAAACTGAAGTACAAAAAGTCAACGGCGAAAATCTAGAAATTTTTACGGGGCGTGACAATCATACTATCGGATCCTTACTGTTCAACACGTGAAACCAAACAAGACAACCATCCCAAATCCTTCATTAAACACGTTGTACATACCATATGTAAACATGGCACCATTTGTGAGACACAATGGCAACCCCGCCTGGCGAGGCACATAGCCGTCACGCATTAATACGCTGTAATAATTATGTCTCAAATCAGGACGACAAATTCATCCTAATAGTCTTCAGGAGATGATAGAAAGTAGGATGCAAGACTCTCCTTGCCTTTCATTCTCATATAATGCTAGAAAATCCCACCACGGTTAATAAGGACTCACGGAACACAAGTATTGGACAAGAATGGAAAATGAGCCATAAGCTCAACATCCAACCCCCGCTCGTGGTTGACGTGCTAAGGGAGGAAAGTGAGGTTGGTTAGGTGGTTTCGTTCAATTAACGTAAAAGAAGGAAAAAAGAGTGTGGTTGTGAGTGTGTGAGGGGTATATGATGAGGTATATTTGTACAAAATGAACCAAAAGTTTATAAAACCGTAAACATATTTGTGTAGCAGACACCCGGTGGTAAATTGGCTTGTGACCAAAATTAAATACTGTACGGATTGTGACTTTATATATCACATGTACACTCACTCGTATTCAACTGGTCAAGAAAGTGGCTCTAAAGAAAAGTCAAATTCAGCTTTCTTATCTTTTTGTCGGTTGTTTTTATGCCTTTAGTATTTAAACCAAAAAATAAAGGCTTCTAATAATAAAGGCTTCTTTTGGCATACATTGGCTATATCATATAATCCACCAAGTTAGAATCATAGATAAATATCGGCATGTCGCATTTATTTTAGTTGCTAAACTATATGAAGGGTTTTTCTAACATGTGCCACAGGGGCACATGTTAAGGTGGTGATATCAGGCTGTGACACAACATGATTGGCCAACAGTTATTTGTGGGGCCTGATAATGATTAATAACAATAACTGGTTGTGACACACAGCCTGTGTCCCCATCTTAACATGTGCCCCTGAGGCACATGTTAGAAAAACCCCTATATGAATAGGTATGAAAATGTTCACAGCTTGAGCTAATAACTCTATGTTGGCACAACCATATTCAATGAATTGCAATAATTAGGGGTGTTCGCGGGGCGGTTCGGTTCGGTTAGTTGGAAGATTTAAATTATCCGTCACGGGGCGGGTAATTAATTTTACTATCCGTTGCCGAACCGTCCTAGGCGGGTAACCGGACATGCGGGTACCCGAAGTGAGCGGTTACCCGCTGTTCGGGTCACGGTTAACCGTTTTTGACGTTTAATAGAGTTTAACCGTATAAAAAATAACATAGTCTAGAACATAAAATGTATTTCTAGTAAAATTAAATGACGTTGAATTTAAAAGTCATATAAAACTTAAGTATTTCGTTACAATAATTGCATTCAAATATTCATATATAACGTATTAACAAAAAAATATTACTCAACGTTATAGATTACGATCACATTAATCAATTTTCACACATAGATTTTTACAAATGTTTACTTTACGAGCGAAAAAGTCGTTATACAATAAAAGTATTGCAATAATTGGTTAATACTTGTACAATTATTTGAATATTAGTTAGAAAATAATCATGCATAATATGCACGGTTCGGTTCGGTTAACCGCGGATATCTAAAAGTAAAAACCGAAACCGAACCATTATAAGCGGGTTTTTTCGGTTTCGGTTTCTTCGGTTTCGGGTTTTTTCGGTTTCGGATTGAGCGGTTCGGCTCGGTTCGTCGGTTTCACGGTTTTTTTGAACACCCCTAATTAATTATGAGTTACTCTCTCCGTCCCACATTAAATGCTTTTTTAAGTCTTTTTTCTTCAACTTTAATATTAAATATTTTTGTTCGTGTAATATAATAAATGATGCAAGATTTATGAATGATTAAGTTTTTAAATGTCTTTTCATTTGTATAATTTTCATTAAGTATTATATAACATATAACATAAACAAATATATTTAAAGTCAAAGTTGAAGAAAATGATTTTGTTTCCTTTTAATTATACTAGCCGGGTACCCGCGCAATGCGGCGGCGGGTACCCTGTGACTATATTTTTGCGGCGAGCAAATGTTGTCCGGCTAAGCGTTTTTCTAACGAAAAATAAAGAATCTCTGCAGTAAGTACCAGTAAGAGTTGAGGAGTGAAAGTAGGGTATATTGTGAGACTATTTTTGCTGTAACAAAAAGCATTTGTGTGTGAGAGATATGAAATGGTCTGTGTGGATTTATATTATGGATGCGGTTACACATTGTTAATAATCATTATTGATATTAATGATTTTAAGCGGTTACACGTTTTTAATAATTATTGTAGGCCGTTACAATGATGGTTTAAGCGGTTACACGTTTTTAATGATATTGCTTATTCTTTTTTTAAGATTTAAAAATCATAAACTTTTCTTAGAAGAAAAATAAAAATAATAATAAAATAAAAATTATGACATGTAAAAGTAAATTGATATCAATAACATTTTAATATGTCATGTCAAAAATATATAATCGAAAGTAGTTATATTATGACACGAATAAATATAATGAAAAATGATATGCACTTAGAAGTAAATAAAAACAATTCCATATAATGGAAAGTGGTGAAGGATGAGTGAGAACAAAGAGGGAAGGTGTTGAGATAAGGTTGGCAAAGACGGTTTAGAATAATATATCATTTGCACTAACGATGACACGAGTGATTGGGTTGCATGTGTTTGGTTGTCAGTGTTGATGAACAAAGGTGGATATGTGAGACGAGGTGGTAGTTCTCTCATAGTGAAAGAAAAATGAAAGACACAATAATGTTGTGACTCAATAACACTTGAAGATTGAATATCTTGTTTATGTTCTTCACTTGCTAGTAAGTGGAAATAAACTAAAAGACCCAATTGGGGGAAATAAAATGAAAGGATCACTTGTAATGGTTATTGAACAAATGCAAAAAGTTCTTGAGGAGATAATTTCTTTGGTATGAGAGTTTAAAAGTAAGAACCAATATTTGGTGGTGAAGATCATAAAGTTGGTAAAGTGTTCTTGATGTCAAGATTGTGTAGGGATATGTTTTTAGTATAATGTTTGTGAGGATTGAAGGTTGTTGAATTAACTATTATTATCAAGAGTAAAGTATAGTTGTTAGGTTTGATTGTAATGTTGAAGTGTTTCTTGCGATGTTTGGATATGTAAAACTAATCATCACTATTAAGAGTGAAATCTAGTTATAAGGTTTGTGTATGATTAACATACGGGTCAAAGATTCTTTCACAATCAAGAGAGAAGTATATTTACAAGGTTTTGTGTTGAAGTATTGATGGTTCACAAACTATCTATTACTATCAAGAGTAAGTTGTAGTTGTAAGGTTTGAGTATGTGGTAGACGACGCTCTTGTAAGGTTGACCTAAGGTTTGAAGGTTTATGTGAACGGGGTGTATTTGTGTTGTTGAAAAATAAATGAGTGTTCTTGTTTGAAGAGGTATTAGTCCTAATAGTGACCAATTTAGTTTGTGTGAACGGGGTGTACATGTGTGTTAGAATAAAAGTTGAGTGCTCTTACGAATTGAGTTCTAGGGAATAAGAATCACATTTGTGAGTTCTTGAGAGTAATTGGTGAAATAATATATGTGAATGAGTGTGGTTTTCCCTCCCACTTAATTCGTGCTCATCCGGACATGACATGTCTTAAAGAAGAAAATAAACGATGACGATGATCTTCAACCGTGAAGTTATGTAGCTCTTCTCAAGCATTGCTAATGTTCATAGAACAATCTAATGATGATGTATGAGGTTATTTTAAAGGTGGTAGCGGAAATGATGGAGAGAAGACATTAGCCATCTATCTAGTAGTAGAGGCGTGATTGAGATTTTCTTGGAATGAATTACATATGAAAAATGAGTGGTATAACCGTTTATAGTTAAGGAGCGAATCCCTAAAGATATGAGACGGTTTATATAGTAACAAAGGAGTGGGAACAAGTTATGTTGGATCGTTTACTGAATAGATCTTAACCTTTAGCTTGTAAAGGGTTTGTTCCTTTAGATAATTCTAAAGCAACAATAATGAAACACTGATTTGAACACTATTGATTATGCAAAAACTAATCAATAATGCTAAGAAGAACAATATTAAGAATCACAAAAGAACTTTATATTATCACTTGAATCTGCCTAGGTTACAGATTACAAAGACTATGATTGCTAATCGATCTCTATTGATCTGTGTAGAACTATATCTACTAACTATTCTCAGGGTTCCTTTTATAGACTAAGGAAACCCTAATGGGCTTTACAAAACGCGTATAAAGATCATGCATATCCTTTCCTAAGATATCTCATGCATATCTCATAAACGGTACTAACTATTTTATACTAACGGTACTAACTATCTGATCAGTACTAACATTTTGTACTGTCAGTACAAATTACAACTAGCGGTACTAACTAATATAACTAACGGTACTAAGTCAGGAATGCATAATTCCCAACAATCCTCCCCTAAACATGATTGTTGAACTTGTTTAACTTCATGTTTCTTTAGTGTAAACATCTTGTAGACCAGGAGGATGTATCCAAACACTCTGTCAAATCTTGATCTGATCTTTGATAATTTTGACATCTTCAGCTATCCATTTTTATCAGCAACATATCTTCTCAGCAACACAGCAACATCCAACTAAGTTGGCTTTGTAGTTTTTGGCAAACTACCAGCCATTAACGGATTTGATATTCCTTTACCAGTAGCCGTTTGCTCTGGGATAGCCAATTCTTCATTGTAAACAACAAGGTGAATTGATAACCTTATAGTTTTGAGTAAACTATCAACTATCAACGGATTTGATTTGTCTTTACCAAAAGCCGTTTGCTTTTGGACTAGTCAATGCTTCATTGCCATAACATGGTGCACTGATAACCATATAGTTTTTAGCAAACTATCAGCTATCAACAGATTTGATTAGTCTTTACCAGGAACTGTTTGATCCTGGACTAGCCAACTCTTGTTACTATAAGGAGTTTTGAGAATTTGACAGTTTACGACGAGGGACGGAAAATGTATTTCGTAAAGAAAAGAATTAAGTAAATAAATAAGGTAATGATCAAAGTGATCTAAACTGAATTCCTTAGGGATTAAGACACTTATGCATATGGACTCGATAAATTTTAGTGACACGAGACAATACCCTAAACTCAAAGGACACTAAGTAACTTAAGTGTATTAATCAAAACAATCAAATATATTGATGTACAAGACTATATGATGTCTATATGTTTATCTAGATAGAAGGACCTAATGATATAGTGTGGGTGCCCAAGAAAGACACGTAGATCATATAAAAGGTCTCATAACACTATGGTTATGTTATACGCATATATTATGTAAAACATGTTATCATCTAGCATTTAATAACATATATCATAAAGATAAACTTAGAGATATTAAATTGGGATTGCTAACCAAAAACAAAATCATCCAAATCATGCATTCAACAATTAAGCAACTAATCATTGAGTATGAAAATAGCATGAAGAATATATAATCATATTCTAATTTGAAAACACAAAAATATATATGCGAGGTGCAAGTTGTCTAGATCGACTAAGGAGAATCCTAATTACGACTTGTTTAATAGGAAATCCTAATGAAATACAAAGTTCATCAATGTAAACTTAACATTAGGCATATTTAGAAAGAGCCATTAAATCAAGTTAGAGAATGAATATGAGACTATCACTAGTGGTGCTTAATTGAGGCTAAACACGGCCATTTTTACAGGTTATACCACGAACCCAACTTTCTTCATGGAAGCGATTCAACCATTAGGTTAAATTGAATTTCTAGTGCAATAGATTCTCCAGTAGTCATTCTCATTATAGAATAAAATAGAATTCACGCATTTTCCTAATGAAGTGTAGCAAAGATGAAATTTGCATTGTCTACTAATACTTGGCCTAATATGACTCTACTAATATGTTTCAATCCCGATTCTCAAAATCCTAATCAAGATGTGTAGAATTCTAGGGTTTAAAGAGAGAGCAAGCAAGATTTGTGAGTTTAAACATGATTGAGTCTTCTAGATATTAGGAGAATACTTAAGTGAGACAATGTGGAAACTGCTTCATTAAAGCGTTCTAAGAATGCACCTTTGCATATCTTTTTGAAAGTAATCTAATTAAGGTTATTTACCTCAATATATATTGTGAATATTCTATTCTAGAAATTTTGATGTACTAAAGGTTACTTACATGTGTGTTAGACCTTAGACAAATGCAAAATGATAAAAGGAAGATATTCAAATTTTATGACCACAGACGGATCTACCTAAATCAAAGACGAATCTTCGTATGAAGGATCCGTAGATTCATGAGGTGTCTAAAAATAGTCAGAACATGATTTATAGTAATTTAAGAGGTGGTGCTATTGTTTTGGTCATTGAACTATCTTATATGTGTTATAGGGAGTGTGTGTTTGAATTTTCAAATTCAAAGTCAAAGTTAAAGAGACAAAAAGAGAGATGTTCAAATCCGATAACGTTAGACAGATCCAAGGTGTCAGGATCCATCCATCTGTGAATGTCTAAAAATTGGACAGAACATGATTTCCCATTATTTGGGTGATGGTGTTAGCCTTTTAGTAAAGAATCTTATGTATGTTATAAGGGTTCTTGGTTTAAACTTTTGGATTTGACGTTCAAGTTTTGAGCATAACGTGGAAGTTGTCATGAATTTCCCGATGGAATTTCAACGATGTCGATCCTACTAGGAGTGTGTTAGCTTTTAGCATATTTTTTACCATTTCTAATAACACAAGCATTATGAATATTTAGATGTAACAAAGCATCATCAATACAAGTGTGAATTGCAATCCGATGATTATTCTTTTCGTCTTATGATCGATTTCGTAATTTCATGTAATAACCGAAATTGGTTTGAACATGTAGATTCGAAAAATATCTATGGTCGTTTTATTGATATTTCTGTGATCTAGATAAATTCTAATCTCGACTCCATGTTCATATTTCCAATGTTTGATTTGGATAGAATAATGAGATTAATTATCATTTGAATAATAATCATCTTTATATTCAAAATCCACTTACGATCACTTATTGAAAGAAGGCAAAATAATGATTTATGGAATATGTTCCATCATTCTTAATCCTAATCTTAGACAATTCAATTGTTCTTGTTTTAAAGGTTTAGTTAAAATAATGTTATGCTTATTTGATATAGTGGGAAAAGGTTATAACGAAAAGTGATTTTGAGTCTTGATTCGTGCTTTTGAATTGTATGAGCAAACTTACATATGTTGTTCATTTGCTCGTGTTTGGTTTTTCGGAAATGACAACTTTACCAAATGCATTGCAAGGTAAATTACTCGAATATCTCAGACGAAACATCCAAGTCATCAATCCTACTTTGACGTGCATTTTAAACATGTTATTATTAATTATAGGAACACACCTATTGGACATGTAGACTCAATATAACATCATTATCACAAGTGCGAGTTATGAACCAATGTATATTCTTTTCGTCTTAGAAAGGGGTGACATTATTTTCATATCAACCTAGTGTGATTGAGTATGTAGATTCGAGATAATATCTTTTTTATGATTTTGATATATTCTTGAAGCTAAACAAATAATGAATCCGATTTCATATCCAAACTCAAAAACATGGTAATTAGATTTGAAGAATGATATCAATCATAATTTGAATAATGAATCGATATATATTCGAAATCTTTCTTGACCCCCACAAACACTCTTTTAAAAGAGAAGAAATAAAGAGTTTCCTAACGTGTTCCATTAAGATTCAGACTAGTCTTAAGTGTAAGATCATTTAAGATGATGAGTTTACTTGTTTCTTTCGGATTGTCATATATTTTATATGTGAGAAAAACTTATTTGTTATCATGCATAGGTTTTGACATTTTAAAAAATATAAAAATTATCCTAGTCATTTTTTAAGCATTAAGAATCATTTGTAACACCACCAAAATGGCATACGCAGTGGAATACAACCTTTGGGGTGCTACTTCATAATACATGCACACGAGTCTCAGTAAATATTCAAGATACGTTTATAAAACAACATTTCATTTATTAGAAAGATCAGAGTTACATAGGTCCCAATATAAACAAAAAATTTATTTGTAAAAGTTATATCAACACTTGGTTTCTGAAAACATCCTTTTAGTCTTATGACACTATTTCACCAAGGCACCGTCCTTGATATCCGCGTTCCGTCCCATCCAACCATCAATAGCAGATTACCTGAGATATAAGCTTAAAAAGGTCAACAAAACGTTAAGTGAATTCATAGAGTTTACACATAACAGTTAGAACGCATATTTGGTTCAACAGGACATATAACAGTTTTCGTAAGAATAGTTATAAAAATATTGATTTCCTACTAGTTGAGCCCATGTACCGAAACTTAACAAATTCACCCCGTAGGATAAATTATGTCAGAGATGTATGCCTGATTTTTAAAGTCTTACTATATATATATATATACAAATATAAATACTTATATAAATATATAATACAATATAGTAAGAAGGAAATAATCAATGAAATCCGGAAGCAGTATAGAAGTGTGTTCCCGGGTCATTTATCCCCAACGAGGCTAGACTTGAAAATTGGTACAGTCAAAAAGTTGGAAATTGAATGATATTAATGATTAAAGGGATTAGAAAGCTAAATTATCTACTAATATGCAAAAACGATAAAGAAAAACCTAAAAATTATGAAATAAAATTAAAAAAACGAGAGCAAGAGCCCCGAACAAGGGGTCAAAAACCTAAATTCTTAAAAATTAACCCTACAAATATTTTTTTACTTCTAATCTACTCTATGTGACTAAAAATGAAGAATAAAAAAGACTAGACTAAAAACGGAGCTAAAACGAGCTCAAAAATGAGAAAACAAAAATGGGTTCGAATCTCGTTCTTTAAGAAATGAAATTTTGCAAAAATGACCCTACGAAAGATTTTCTATTTTTCCTAAGTGAAGACTGATAAAATAAAATTTTCTAAAAAAGAAAAATATTTTTTTGATTTTTATTTAATTTATTATAATTAAAAAACAGTTTAAAAGAAAATAAATGATAAAAAATATCAAACGATTATAAAAAATTCTGAAAAATTTAGGAAAAATAAGTTAAACTATAAAGATCCTATGAAAAATCTAAAACTGGAAAAACAGCTTATAAATAAGCTGTTATAAGCTAAAAACAGCTTATGGGCTTAATGAGCTAACACAAGGTTATCATATTAAACTTTGCAACTTAGGTACAGAAAAGTCCCAAGGGCCACATGGTTAAGTGTGTGTATTGAAGGTGATGGAGGGTAGAGAACCCAGGTTCGAGCCCTGTTACCAGGTTTCCCATCTTCCTTTTTGTTTTTTAAAAATTAAAAAACTAAGTTGTTGATAAGATTATGCTTATAACTTTAATAAAAGCAACTATGTCTAAAATCTTAAGGTATACGCTTTTAAAACAGCTTTTTAAGGACTGGAAGAAATTTCTTTTTGGTAAAAAAAACATACAAACTAAAACTGCTATCTAAGGGTAAGCTATAAGGCAATCTTAAAATCTTTAAAACTAAACTAAACTACTAATAGCACTTAAGAAAACAATGTTAAGACATATTAGCCAGAACTTATGAGATTAGATGCTCAATAAGCTTACTTGACTGACTCAGCTATGCTGAGTTAGTACAGACCTAAGTAGCTGACTTTGAGCTTAATTTTGAGCCACTAAATGGAACCTAGTGCTTAGAAGCTTTGCTAAACCTAAATCTAGACCTAGGATACTACTTATAATAGCTTATTAAAAGCATTTTGAAGCTAATTTGAACCTAGAAAAATCTAATGAAACGGACTGTAACAGTAAGGTTTAAGCAAAATTAGAATAACTTGGTATAAAAATGAGAAAATTAAGTTGCAGCCCTAGAAATAAGTATTGATATAAAGCAAGGAAGACCATGTAAGCTATAATAGGCTATAAAATCTAAACCTAACCTCTAGTTTGAGCTGTATTTGAAGCTTATTTAAACACTAAAACAGCCTAATGCCAAACACCCTTTAACTTTTTTGGTATCAACTTTAAAACTTAAAATTGACCTAAATAATCTGAAATAACCTAAAACATATGTATATCTAAGATTAATAAAGACAAATAAGCACTATTAAACAGTAAATAAGCACTCTCAAGCAAAAATAAGCTAAACTACTTTTTTTTGTTTTTAACAGTTTTTAAATAAAAACAACTAAAAATGAGACTAAACTAAGTATTAAACTAAATAAGCATTAACAGACTATAATAAGTTCAAATAAGCAACAATAAGCTAGAAATAAGCAGTGAACACTAAATGCATAAATAATAGTAAAATGGAAAATGAAATGCCTTTGCCCTTTGCTCTAAACAAGGGCTTGAAAGAAAGTCCTAAAAGCTCTAACCTACCCAGCTTATTGAATAAGCAGCTATAAAATAACCCATAAGCTCTTCGTTTTTAAGCTTATCTTCCAATGGCTTAAAAATCCAAATTTTGTACAAATACACATGAAAACTTACTGGTGCTAGTACATGAAAACTTATATGAGCAAACAGTTTCTATAATCTATAAGAGGCTTATGGGAATGTCTTGTGAACATATATTAGATTTTATATATAAAACTATTAAGAAGACAGGAATTTGCAAGACTTAATCATGAAATTTTTATTAATTGAAGATAAGGTTACACAGATTTTTTAAAAGTAATTGACTGACATAAAAAACATTAAAATTAAAATAAGAAATAACTCACTTCCTTAATACTCTCTAGTCCTCGTCTTTATTTCTTCTTCTTTTATAGGTTGTGTCTTCAAGCCTTTGTGTGCTTGTTGTGTTTGTGTTGTGAGAGAAGCATAACTTAATCTTGGCCCTTGGTTTTGTGTGTCTTCCAAGCAAAATGATCAAAGCCCTTCGTTTATATCAGCCAATAGATGGGTTTAGGATTGCCAAGGTGTCAATTGGCATGTAGTGAGGTGGGGTGTGGTGAAAGTGATGGTTTTGTTGTGGTTATGTGAACAGTAGTCGAGGTTGCAGGTGGTTTGAGAGTGACAGGGTCAAAAGGCAGGAAAAGTATTTAGAAGATATACAGTGTTTTAACTTCTAGGGGTGAGTTTGGAAAATAGGCAAGAATTCCACTCCAACTTATATGGTGTGATTACATAAAAGGTCCTTGTGGGGATAAAGTTTTAAGGGATTTGGCAGGTTTAGTCCCTCATTGTATATGTGTTTATTACAATGTTAGTCTATGTGGTGTGGTGAAAGTTTTGGCAACTTGGCAATATTTAGCCCTAAACGTGTATATGGTAACCACACGCATGGTCCTTGTGTTATATAACTTTAGGGGTTTGGCGGAAATGGCACCCTAAAGTTATATATGGCATATTTACAACTTCAGTCCTTGTATCTTTTATCCTTGTTATACAACTTTAGGTTTTGGCAAATTTGGTCCCTAAAGTTGTATTTTCTTTGTCTTGACGACTTCTTGGCTTTGACTTTGTCGGGGTTGACTTTGACTTCGATTTGACTTTGTCTTTTCCATGCTTTTCCATTTCGTGCTTGGTTTTGTCGTTTTTGGCTTTGTTTTCGTCCTTTTGTCGGATATCCGTTTCCTGCACAATATAAGTGAAAACATACAAATACAATGTATTTTTGGTACGTTTTGAGTCATTTAAGTCTGATTTTAATGGTGAAAGGTATGTGTAATTAAACGCATACCAATGCCACTTCCCCGAATACTACTACAAAATGTCTGTTGACTGGGTGCTCACCAACGAATTCAAACCCCTGACAGGGTTGTCAAACCCAATAGATCTATTTAATGCATTAGCGTTTACCTACAACCAGGCAATTAATGAATACACAGTAAAAGGCATATACTCAATAGTGAATGGAATCATATTTGACATCAAAACATATTGTGTTCATATTTTATAAAACAACAAATATCCCCATCGCGGGTTTAGAAACATTAAAACACTTAAAATCGAGGCTATGAACTCACCTTGATCGAAGCCAAAGAAAAATAATCAAATAATCATGAACTCCTCGATGACAAGCTCAACCACGACCTATAATTTGTGTCGTCCAATTATTACTACGTCGTAAGATACGATCGGATAGTGCGCGTATCGCAACTATCAAAATATTATAATATACACACACATGTGATGAGAAATCCTCTTGCGTCTCCTAAATCCTAAACTTTATTTAATTGAGTTACGATCATTCTTCTAGTTTTATTGTATGTCACTTAATCAAAACTTTCTATTTTATGAAACATTCTATTTTTGGAAAGTCACTATTTTCATAAAGTTACCATTTTTGGTAAGTCTCGTCTTCTAATTACATTTATAATAATATTTAGTTATCTCGTCGAACTTCGACATTCAAAGTGATTGTCTTTTACTCACATCGGTATTATATCCGATTAATTACAAAAGTTTCTATTTTTAGTAACATCTCCGCTTGGAACATTTGTTAAGTCTAAATTATTATACTCGTCATAATAATAATGTTTAATTACTTTTATAACATCCGACAAGTTTAGTATTAACCCGTTGACTTTCAAAAGTCAACGTTTGACTTTATTTGACTTTAACTTTTTATACATATTTATACTTAAATCTGACCCGCTCCAAACGACACGTTATATCACATTTTCACGACTCGGACTCAAAAGAGATTTTATGCAAAACGACATTCCGGACAACTTTTTAGTTTTAGCCGAGACCTGAAACTTGACAGAAAATGATGAAAATGCCCCTGCAAGTTTCTGCAGGAACTTTGACTATTTTATTAAAAACACAGCTTTTGATCTTGGGTTTTGACCCGTTATTACTCGATTTTAAAACAGACGAGCCTCGCAAAAAAGTAGAACATCATTCCGAGCAACTTTCATGTTTCGTCGGAAGGCTGAAACGGATTCGAGAGAGCTCAAAACGAGCGTTTAAAATTCTGACAGCAAGCGATATTTTGCAATAGCTGATTGAAATGTTTCTAGACTTTCAAATCTTATTTTCGCCGTAACTTCTTCGTTATTAGGAGTTACAGGATGTGCGAATTACCAAAACGATCATTAGGACGAACTCTATCATATTCAACATCAAAAATTAGTTTTTACAAAATCTCGAACCTCAAAATCTGAGCCAAACTTTCTGCTTGTTTTTTACTCTCACAAAACGCGCCGGAAACTATTTTTCGACCAAAAATTCACTCACCGTATATCTAGTATAACCTATATACTCCATTTACATCATTCAATCAACCCATTTCATAACTAATCTAATCGACGCAAGTCTCGCTTGGATTTCATCACATGCAACAATATAATCAAACGAAACAAATGACAAAGAAAATACTTACAATGCAATAATAAGCAAAATCAATGATTTAAACCATCCCCTTTGTCTTAGCCAAAGGTTCGAACCACACCAAACAACCAAATCGAAACATTTTCCATTTAAACCGAGCCTCTAATAACGATTATCTAGTTATTTAAACACCCCTTTTTAGACAAAATTGTTTGAAACTAAACCGAACTCCAACTCCAAAAGAACTCATTGCATGTTATATATTTTTGGTGGAAAACGTAGGAAATGGCGAGGGAATTAAGAAAATATAAGTGGATCATTGTGCATGTTATTTTTTCGGCGACGGTGGTGGTGGCTATGTGGTGGCCGGCGGTGGAGCTCAAAGGGAGAAAAGAAGACAAAACTTTTTGTTATAAATAAAAAGTGTGTGTAAAACTTTTATTTATACTTGCACTACTTTGATCAATTGGCAAGATTAGTCCTCCCTCTTCTCTAATTTAGATTTTTGACACGTCTATGTTTTACTTAAATAAAAACCGACAACCATGGCTCGGGATTACATTTTCGTTACTAAATTTATTTCCGTCACAATTAATTTGGTTTAAAACTTTTAATAAAATATTAACTCACGTCAAAATAAAGTTTTAACTCGGTTTCAGCTATCTCGGGATAAGGACGATAAAATATCAATTATCATAATAAAATAATAACGAAGCGCGTCGTAGATTATTACGATGTTTAAAACGGTTAACGAACACGCGATCAAGCGTTGACACGCGAAACAACAAAAATAAAAATTTCAAATTTGCGTTCGTAATAAAATACGAAAATAATTATTCACGACAAATAGAATTTAAATGTTGACGTTCGTTCGCATGAACTAATAAAATAATAACTATGACGTCGAATTCACGATCGTCATACGCGTCGTAAAACTCAGGTTGTTACATCATTTTCGAAACTATTATATGTTTATCGAATATTTTCAAGCTTTTGACTCGAGTGAATGTTTTCACTTCAAGTGAATGTTAATGTGAAAATTTATGCAAAGATAAAACTTTAAAATGAAAGTGTTTTCTTACCAAGAAAGTTAAGCTTTCAAATTTAGGATTTAAGACAATTCATATGTTCATTTTAATCAAAATATTTATTAGTTGTGATTGTGAATTAGACTAATGTAAGTACAAACTAAGTTCAAAACACATTTTCCTTTTCTTACATACTAATGTGTTATTATGATCTTTTCTCTTGTTTAGACAACCTATGTTTAAGCAACATAATAGGATGACATGATCTAAAGACCTTGTTGAGACTTTAAAATGAATGTGTTAAGTTTATATAGTGGTGACACATTTTATCACTTAAAGTAGTAACACGATAATCGTGCAAGACAATATTCTTCAAAAGGCTTGACACACTTGCTTAGCTCTCAATCCTAAGTGGGTTACTAAGTAATAATATTCACAATATGTTGATATAACATTTGTAAACATAGTGATCTATTCTTATATGCAATGCAAAAGCAATTTCACAACTTAGAGGCATAAACATAAAAACTAACAAATAACGCATATGAGGAAATTATGCTAATAAACAAAAAAGCTCAATTAACAATGCAATAAGCACATGAGAGATTTACTAACAATATTAGGATGTAAACTAGAACAAATAATCATTTAGGATAACACAAAAATATACCACACTTCATTTTGTGTATTAAATATAACAATATGTACATAGCTTGATTTTATTTGTAATAAATTAGCTTTCTCCCCATTAGTAAATTTGAAAACTACATTCACTTTCCAATGATAAAATACACTATCTTTCAAAGGGATACCAACTAGAGATGTCCGACTCGAAAGGAAAAGCCAAAATAAACTTTTTGTGCTTGAAACAAAATTAACGTTTTAGACACTTTGTGGCATTTTGCTTATTTGACTAACTTAATGTTGATACAAAAGTTGGACGATCCTTGATGAGGTCCAAATTAGGAGTAATACGGATCTGCTAGGCTTCGGTTCCTGTATCAATTAAGTCTTGATGTATGAGACCTGCGCACTAAGAAAACAAAGCACCGTTAGGCTTACCGTGGGATTGTCTCCCACGATTATCCTCCGGCGTGAGAGTAAGTAATCGGTTTAGGGTTTTAGTAGAAAGTTAGGGTTATGAGAGCATACCTTGGATGAGAGCCTAGGTGCCCCTTATATTCTCACCAAACCCTAATGGGCTTTGTCCCATTAATTAGGTGAATAACCAAGAGGCCCCACCATTTATTTTAATAACTAGTGGGCCCCTCTCCTGATCATAACTCGTTCGTAACGGGTGTTATAAATACCTGCGCGCGTGTGCGCTGGTTGGACCTCATGGGCCTAAATCCTTGTCGTGATAGCCCATATGTTATGGGCTTCCCCGTAGGCAGTATCGTTTGGGCCTTAGAAGCCCGTATTGGTGTCGCTATGGTCCATTCGTCATGGGTCCAGGTATGAATAGTACTCGTGGGTCGGGTGCATGACCCGATGTTAGACTATACGTCATCAATTATTATAAATTGTGAGCTCTGTTTTTATGCTTGAGGGTGAACCCGATAAAAACCTAGTTTTAAGATAGTAATACGTTTTTGCGAGTCTACACATTGCTGTTTTCAGTGTCAAGCTGCTTTCTGGGTTAAGCACATCATTTTATTTGCTCTTTAAACCTTGATCTTATCATATACAAATTGCGGTCTATGAAAAGATGAGTTATGGCTTGTATTTGATTTTTCAGTATTTTCTTTGTGATGAATGATGATATACTATGAATTGACCCTTGTTAATATTGTGTCAGTGACTCACCATATTGTATGATAAAATAAAGATATAAACTTTTTCCTCATTTGTTTCCTGAAATAGGGCAAGTGGTCAAGGGATGGGATTTAGTTATCAAGACCATGAAGAAGGGTGATAATGTTGTTTTCAGCATACCCGCTGATCTAGCTTATGGTGAAGCCGGTTCTCCCCTAACAATCCCTCCCAGTGCTGTTTAATACCGAATTACTTTCATGGGTTAGTGTCAAAGACATTTGCAAGGATGGTTGTATTTTTAAGAAGATTGTAAAGGAAGGGGAGAAGTGGGAAAACCCGAAGGACCTCGATGAAGTTATAAGTACATCTTGCACCTGTTCTTTGTGCCTAAACTCCTGCTTATTAATTCTTTGTTGATGTTTTCAATGTGCTTTTCTGTTTTCTTATCATAATGCAGTCAATTATGAGGTTCGTTTTGAGGACGGGACTCTGGTTCCGAAGTCAGAGGGAGTGGAGTTCAAAGTAGAAGATGGTAATTTACATCGACAGCATTCTCTCGTGGACTATGATCTGTTTGCATTGATTCTGACATATTTTTCTTTTTATCAGAGATCATTTCTGCCCTGCTTTGTCTAAGGCTGTAAAAACAATGAAGAAAGGTGAAAAGGTCATCCTTACGGTCAAACCAGAATGTAAGTGTATAGTTGTGATTATTGTGAAGAAACTTGTCTTGATTATTCTGAAGAAACAACCAGGAAGTATGCTTTATATGTTGTAGTTCCCAAACTGCTGTTATAATTTGCAGGGAGATGTTCATAACTGAGCTGAAGGACGAGGAAGACAATGTCATCAAAATGGCTCAAGGTGGATGGAAAGATGAGTATGAAGTTTCATCCAAGCAGGTATGCATGGTCTAAAGTGTAAACTGGGAAGCTTTTGTACGGTTGGGAGAAGAATACAGA
>BQNB010050743.1:19492-41363 GCA_026074375.1 Tanacetum coccineum
TTACACGCATTTTTATCGACTTTCTCATTTTTGAGTTTATTGATATTGAAAAGGTGGCAGTCTGCTCCAGCCTCCGATCACTAAAAACAAAGTGCACTATTGAGTGTAGAGCCAAAAGAGATCATCCATAAATCTCATTAGGACACTTGTCAAATTATGCTTGCTATGTCACACAATCTTAATAACAAGTTAACATATTAAGAGTCCTACGCATTATCCTTGTCATTTTGCCAAAACATCCGAGTGATTTCAAACACTATGAAGATGGAAATCCTGCTTAAGCCAACATCAAACAAGCTCATGGTAGGTGAATTGTGCGATTCTATATGAATCAAACTTGTGACAACTGGAAAGAAACGATGGTGCGATTCTATAAGAATCAAACTTGTTCCAGGAAATGGATCAACGGTTGTTAATGAACTTTTGAAATGATTAACACTCTCGATGTGTCACAAAACTACTTTAGCAAGTGACACGTCGATTGATTTTCAAATCGATTTTTTCTATTCAATCGGTGAGACTTTGTCTTGCTGGTTCACTCATTCCGTGTTGTCTGCTTTGAGATGCTTCGGTAATGAGAATGGCTAGTGCAGCTGCGAAACCCTCTCAAAGAGATTCTTCGGAATTCTACCTGATCACAAGCAGTATTTATACTGATCAACGGGGAACCGTGGTTATTGCAACCGTATTCGACGAAGTGACAAAGACTCTCTCGTCCATAGTTGATTATTACTAACCTAAACCTGCAGGTACTCCCGATGATTGGTGCAGCTGATCCCTGACGAGTCATGATTCATAGCCACATGCTCATACCCGAACGATAAATATAAAGACATCATGAAAGCTCAAGTACATGTTTCAAGACTTCCGCTACTCTGATACCGTACGTCCTACTTGAAGCGACGAAGTGTTAAAGTCAAAGAACCTCAAGAAAGATGCAAAATTAAAGCTTTTCAAGTTAACATATCAAGAAGGGTATGAGCATGTCGGTCCAAAAGTCACAAGTTCGCAAGATGGCAAAGTTTACAAGATGGCGAAAAGAGATTATGCTTGGTTGATGATCTCAAGAAGTTCAAAATCACATTCATGATAAGCCAAAGATACAAGTCAATGCCTAAAGTCAAGTATCACTACATCAATTAACAAGTTAATGATTGAAGAAAAAGACTACGAGCTCAAGACTAAGGTTAAAGCATAGTATGCTAGGTTTAAGTCTCTGTAAATTGGAGTGACCTCCCTTAGGGGGAGATTGTTAGAAACACAAAAAGTATCGGTCACTTTCAATAATAGTTAGTCAAAACCCGTAGTTAGTCCAATATAATGTTTAGTAATCTAATAGGGCCAAAAGGCCTATGGAAAGCCCACAAGCTAACCATGGCCGGCCATATGGGTTGTATAAATACCCTCTCCATACCTTAGAGAGGGTGTTGGTTGTTCATTATTTTTCACACACTTATGCATTTCCATTTCATGTTTACTTTCTCTCTTTGAAATGTTCATCCAACCACTCTCTCTTTAAACCACCTCTCTTTCCCTAACCTTGTATGTTATTAGATATCTTTCAAAGATTGAACACACTCAGGCTCTGCTCCAAACTGACATCTCATCACTCGAGAAGGACACCTATGAAATCAAGACTATGATGACTCAGATTTTCTGTGCCTTTAAAGGACAGACTCCTTCCTCAAGCAGTGTGTCAACAACAACACTTGCTCTCACTAAAGGTCCAACAACTGTTGGGGAGGGGGGATAATTTTGCTCACACTACCACTGAAGAACCTCCTTCTCACACCAAAGAGGAGAAAACTGATATGGATACTGAAGAAGCAGTTGAGAAAGAACCAACCAAAGAGCCTAAAGTTGAAAATATTGTGCAAGAGCATGTAAGAGCATCTCGGCTAATTCCAATCACTATTGTCTGACCATTGATGAGGCATGCCCCTAAACTTGAAATGATAAGCTCTTCATCAAGAATTCAACTCACTGATACCATCCTTGAAGTTTTGATTCCTCAACCCACTAGTCCTATTATTTACATAACTCTACTTGAACAACCTGAAAGTTGACCAGTTGCTCCTAAAGCTGATAGAGGAAAAGGAAAAGTCACTGATGATGTTGAATCTCCAAAGAAGCTAGTCAAAGCCTAAAGCAAAGTTTATCCTGACCCTAATGAACCCGTTCAAGTGCCTTATGAAATTCATGAAAAGCTGTACCATCTTACTAATGATGAAATTCAAGAGCACTTGGACAAAGAAGAAAAGATGAAGAAAGCTGCTGAGGAAGTAAAGCTATTAGAGATGAGCAAACCTGAATTAATCAAGGTTGTTCAAGAAGAAGCCACCAAGGCAGGAGTTGATCCCACGATTCTTGCAAGTGCAAAGAGTGGTCAAGAGTTCAAGAAGATTCAGGATGCTAAGATCAAAGTCCAGAACAGATAACATTCTCAAAAGATCAAGAAAGCAAATAAGCTCCAGAAGAAGAGG
The DNA here is from genome assembly GCA_026074375.1 of Tanacetum coccineum. NCBI lineage: Eukaryota > Viridiplantae > Streptophyta > Magnoliopsida > Asterales > Asteraceae > Tanacetum > Tanacetum coccineum. The sequence continues at coordinate 21,976 of BQNB010050743.1, forward strand.
ATTGATCAGTACATGTGGACCACCACCCGCAGACTTAAGCTTGAACCTATCACTGATGTCAAAATTCAGCCAAACATAAAGCCTGTAGTGATCACAGTTTATAAAGGCACTAAAAAAAGGAACTTTGAAGTTCACAACCCTTTTAAGTTTGGTAACTTTGGATAACTAAACTAGATGAACTGGGTCCCATCATTTAGAATAAGAAAAATGTAACATCCGTGATTTAATCAAGTTGGTGATACCTTTAGAAATGGCTAAGAGTTTATTTTGTGTGATTTCTTGGGTGCTATGTGTTATATGTGTGTGCTAAGTGGTTTGAATAGGTGTATGATATCATTTTAAGGTGTATGATCATCTCATTATGAGTGCATTTGTGTTTCGTGATGAGTATTCCATTTGTTTACGTGTAGTGATAATGGAAAAGAATGGCGTATTGCATGCAATGCTACGTCAATAGTTGGATGATTTTGTGTTAAGCGTTTATAAGAAATGTATCATGTTAGAATTAAGTGAAGTGAGTGACATTTGGATAATTATAGTCGACTTTCTAAAAATAAAAAGTGAAATTTGAAATGAAAAGTTATATTTAGAAAGTTTAGTAAGTAGCGTTTATGTAAAAAGGTTTACCCAAATTATCTTAGGTTTTTAAAAAAACTTATGTTAATGAAGATAATTAGTTAATTAATAATTAAAGAAAAAAATAAAATAAATATATGTATGTATATGTAGAAATCGGCCTAAGAAAGGAAAAAGAAAAGAAAAGAGATTTTGAGCCTTATCTTAGGAGTTTGACTAGGATTATGATTCTAGTTAGTTAGATAAGGGATCCATAAGCTTAAAAAACAACTCATTCAGCCCCTATATCCCTTTTGAGTCAACTTCCATCCCTGAGAACAAGGAGAACAAGAATTTGATCCAAGGTTTTGCTAGAGTTTTTGTTAGGAGCTAGTAATCAAGAGATATGTATCCTTAAGCTAGTTTAATTCTTGCATTCATGTAACATGTAATGTGATGGATCTTAAGGTTTATAAAAAATAGTAAGTATATAGATTTTTATGATCATATTATGTTTAGGGATAATTTAGAAGCATGATTATGCAAACGGTGCATTTCGATTTGCGTTAGATCTTGATTTGGGGTTTTACAGAATTAGGGCTGTGTTAATGAGATGGTATCTCCATGATGGTAACGATTTTTAGGGTGTTTCTGGTGTCTAAACAGTATCCCAAGGAAACTATTTTTCAAAACATCTAGCCTCAAGTCGTTTTTAGTTCGGGAAGTCATTCAAATATTGATTACACTAAAAGTTGTCAAAACAGTAAATACGGGTCTGAATTAGGTCATGTTTGGGAGGGTAAAACCCTAACTTAAAAGTGGAATTAAGGTTAGCCAATCAACAGTGGTTAAGTTCAAGATGTATATAAAGAAATCCTAGAAGATTAGCCTCTGGTTATGTGTCTAAGTATGGTAATGAGGGCTATACATTTTAGTGTGCAATCAGATCCGAATTGGAACAGTTTTAAAGTTGGATTTTATTTGGGATAGTTACACATGTAATGGGAACTTGGGAATCACAAGGTAGTTATTAAACTCATAAATGAACTTAGATGATTTTTGGTATAATTTATGAAGGTCAGCAAGTAAGGTTTTTAAGCTAGTAAAGATACACTAAAATTCTGCATTTCCGAATAGGTTGCAGTTAACTGGTGTAATGTGTTAATGAGGTGGTTAAGGTTGGGCATGGTGTCGGGGTGACCCATGATGGTTAATAAAACCCTTATACATCCATCATATGTGTGTTACATGGACTAGAGCTTTTAACTTAGTCGTATGTAACCATGTTTATTTGTTTGTATAGTTGCGTGATAGGAATTGGAAGCTGCGTTTTGAGCATTCAGGTGAGTTACATAGTCTTACTTTTTATCGCGTTTTAAACTTAGGATGGAAATGATGCAATTGTTGAAATGAGTTTTAAATTGTTGTGATGTGATATTGAGATGTGGACTAAGTCAAGAGGGTTACTTGCAGGTATCCATGGCCTGTTTAGTGGAAGGAATTGTTACCTAGTCAGGAGGATTACTTGCGAGTATCCATGGCATGAGCTAGAGGGAAAGAGATTTGGTATGATCCAAAAGCGATTTAGGTCGTTTGCTTGGTGTCTAAGGGATCGGATGAGTACGCCTACTTAAGTGTTGGTTGAGGGATCGGATGGGTACTCCTACCCAGTTTATGATTTGTTTGAATGATTGATTAGATTGAATTGCATGTTAGCTTGTATGTTAGTTAGCATAATTCTCATGCAAAAGTATTGTTTTATAATCACAGTAATTGGTTAAATTGTTTTGAAATGGATTGAATATGTGTGTCTGAAAACCTATGTTTCTCACCAACCATTGTGTTGACGTATACGCATCATTTTCAGGTATTCATCAGGATGAGATTAAAGTTAGGAAAAGTAGCTAGATGGACCGTAGGCAGCTGGCGAAGTTTAGTTATCTAGATTTTGTTATTTGTTTTGGACGATGAATGTTATTTGTTTTTCTTTGTTAGGATGTATGAATGTTTACATGTCATGACGTTGACATGAACTTCCTTCATTTCAATGTCAGACGCCTTTTGGATTTTGTTGATGTGTTTCGGTATTTTCATGACACTGCGTGTCTATACCTTGTATTTTTTGCATGTTTTAGTTTCTCTATATAGACGCCAATGTGTTGTGATAATCCCCTTTCTCGTTTCTGCCTTGGCGTGGTGTGACAGATTGATATCAGAGCCAATGGTTATAGAAAAGTAGGTGGTTGAGCCTAGACTATAACCTAGGGGTCCTTCATGTAGATGTATTTAGGGCTTAAGTGTTTGATGTTATAACTGCTATGCTTCCCTTCTATTTTTGCATAGCTTATATATCTTGTATTTTGCTAAGTTGTCATTTTAGTTATTTTGCCTACCATTATCTGATATGATATGTATTACTTTCTTAGTTTTATCTATGTTTTCCCCCATCCGTAAGAAGTCTCATTGGGGAACCGTTTTCCCAACTGGACTTAAGCATTATAAAGAGCCTCTTGTGGAACCGAAAGAGATAGGATAGTTGATCGTTTGTCGGATGTGCGTAATAGGGTTGGACCCGCAAAGTCGGGTGATTCTTGTAGAGGCAAATTCAAACCCAAGCGAGGCCCAGCATAAGTTTATCCCGTCCTTTACCTCGTCATGTTGTTATTTATTAATTCTTTCGGATACTTCGTATTTTGGGAATTGTTGCGAGAATTTTGTTTCTTTATGTCATTTTGATTTTATTTTGATATAAGTAAGTAGTTATTTGATGGAGCATCCTTTATGTGTTAAGTTGGAGTGGTTTAAGATGTGCAATGTGGTATATGTGCTTATATGTGAATTATGATTGAAATGGGTAATCTTGGAAGTAAATACATGTGTGAAAGGAGGCACTTATAATTATGGTGGCCAACATAATTATAAAGGCATCACACACGTAGACTTGTGACCATGATTGCATTTATTTGTGTTTGGTTGTAAGTTGGTAGTGTAATATGTTTTTTTTATATGAGTATTCATGATAAGGATGGTGATATGGGTAGAGAATTATTCTCTTACCCTAATTAGAGGATATGTTAAATTGAGTTGTAGAGATAGTAAGTTTCTCTTCTATCTAGTATTTACGGATACCTAGTATTATTATTATTATTATGGTTGCTCGTTGCTCGATTGTTTGTTCGGATCTGCTCTTTCGGATATAGGCACGTTTCGTTAGTTCTTTTGTTGCATTGATTACTCGTATGAGTATCAAAGGTTTCTTTTAAGCACTAATTGTTCCTAACATATTAGTGTGGATCATTACTCCCTTCTTTGTATATCCCTTGGTTTTCATAACCCGTTGGCGACATGTTAGTATTGATGCTTTTAGGTTTGCTCTGTTGATCGTTATTTTGGATAAGACCTTACGTTTTCTTTTGGGTACGTAACGTCTTGCATGAGTTTTCTTGTACGAGTTCGCTTGATTTTATTTTGAGTATATGGTTTCTTGTATTTTCTTTCGTTTTCAAATAATAGAATTGTGTTAGGGTCTGTACGGTGTTTTACGATCCCTTTTGGTATTATGGTGTCCTTTGTTTGAGTAACATATTTTATAATTGATGTCTAATTATAAAAACCCTTTGGAAGTATTGTGTTGGTTTTTGACCAAAACTGTGTATAAAATGATCTTTGTAAATAGATTTTATTTTAAAAAAAAGCAGGTTTAAAGTGATTCATAGTGGTAAGGTACTATACACCATTAGATAACCATCTCTAGATTTTTATGACAACCATAATGAATTTTTCAAAGATTACATTTAAAACAATTTCATTATTATTTAAAGTGATTTTATACTTAAAGTGACTTTCTTAATTTAAATTGATTTTTACAAAAACATTATTTAATTTGGCCTTTCGAGTAAAGTCGATAATTGTATAAGAATTTCCGTCTTTCGTATTGATTTTTTTATGTGTTCATTTGTCGTGGTACGCTTGTTGATTTTCTTTCGTTTGCGCTTTCACTCGGTGCATATACGTATCCTTTCTTTCAAAGGATTCTTATGTCATTTGATCCATGTCTATTTGCATATGTGGAGTCTCCTATATGCATTCTAGCCTTTGACTTGATATTCGTTTGTTATCCTATTCGATTGTTTGTAACCTTTAGAGTTCGTTGATACCGTTGAGTCGTGGAAGCTTTGATGTGATTGTGAGAATGGACTAGATGTCCAAGAGGAAGTTTGTGATAGTATGTCATGAGAATGTGGTTAGGATACTGTTGGAAGGTGATGAGATACGTCGGGTTCATGGTGAACGTACTCAATGAGTCGTGAAAACCTTAATGAACACAAAGGTAGGTGAATCGAAATTGAGTGATATTTTCGTAGTACGAGTTGAGTTCCGCGTAGACTTAGTTCATGGAGCGACGCCAGTCGCGAAGTCTCCATATCGTCTAGCACCATCGGAAATGCAAGAATTGTCTGAACAACTTTGAGAGTTGCAAGACAAGGGTTTCATACGAACTAGTAATTTTCCGAGAGGAAAACCTGTGTTATTCATGAAGAAGAAGGATGGTTCTTTTCGCATGTGTATTGATCATAGGGAGCTGAACAAATTAACTGTTAAAAACCGTTATCCACTCCCTACGATTGATGACTTGTTTGATCAGTTATGAGGAGCGTGTCCTTTCTTAAAGATAGATTTTTGGTCAGGTTATCATCAGCTACGAGTGCATGAGGATGCCATTCCAAAGACTGCATTTCGAACGAGATACGGACATTTTGAGTCTACGGTTATGCCTTTTGGGTTAACCAATGCACCAGCGGTTTTAATAGACTTAATGAACCGGGTTTGCAAACCGTACTTAGGTAGGTTTGTCAACGTATTCATTGATGACATTCTGGCCTACTCAAAGTCAACAGAGGAACATGAAGTTTATTTAAAGTTAGTGTTGGAGTCACTGAGAAATGAGAAGCTGTATGCTAAGTCTTCTAAGTGTGAGTTTTGGTTGGAAGAAGTGCATTTTCTTGGTCACATGGTCAACCATGACATATTCACGTGGATCCGAGTAAGAGTGAGGCAGTGAGGAATTGGGTGATTATTCTTAGGATTGGCAGGTTACTACCGACGTTCATCATGAATTTTTTAAGATTGTTGAACCCCCTTACTTCCCTAACTGAGAGGAATCAAAAGTATGAGTGGAGCGTAGAACAAGAAGAGGCTTTTCAGACTTTGAAGAATGATTGTGTGATACTTTGATAAAGCGAATGTAGTGAGTGATGCATTGAGTAGAAATGAGAGAGTGAAATCAAGACGAGTAAGAGGAATGATACTGGCAGCCCAAAGTGAGGTGTTCAAGCAAGAGAACGTACTCACAAAAAGGCTACATGGTTTAGATCCACAGATGGAAAGAAAAGGAGACGAGAGTTTGTACTTTATGGATCGAATTTAGGTTCTATTGGTAGGAAGTGTAATGAATGGGGCCCATGCATCAGGATACTTGGTACATCCAGGAGCGGATAAGACATACTATGACCTTAAAGACATGTATTGGTAGCCACGTGTAGAAAAGGATATAGCTACCTATGTTAGCAATTGTCGGATTTCTTTAAAAGGTGAAGGCTGCAATGTGAAAGACTTTTGGCTTACTGCAACAGCCTAAGATACTTGAGTGAAAATGAGATAGAATCACCATGGATTTTATCACTAAATTTCCAAAGTCAAAGTAGTGAGTATGATGTGATTTGGGTGATGGTCGATAGACTGACCAAGTTAGCTCATTTTCTAGCTATACAAGAAGATTTCAAGATGTGAAGTTGGCAAGGATTTATATTGATGAGATAATAGCAAGGAATGAAATTCTGGTGACGATCAACTCAAACTATGATGGATGATTTACCTCGTGGTTTTGGCAGACGCTGCAGAAAGGGTTAGAGACGCGATTGGATTTGAGTACTGCTTAGGATCCTCAAGCGGATGGACAAAGTGAACATATGATTCAGACTTTGGAAGATATAATGAGGGCATGTGTTATCGATTTTGGTGGTAGTTATTATTTGAGCATTCGGAGTGCTCCGTTTGAAGCTTTGTATGGAAGAAAATGTAGGTCGCCTATTCTATGGGCAGAGATTGGAGAGAGTAGTTTGACTGGACTTGAGTTAGTACAAGAAACGACTGATAAGGTAGTGTTGGTAAAGGAAAATCCCAAAGCGGCGAGAGATCATCAAAAGAGCAATGTTGATTATAGGCGTAAGCCGTTAGAGTTTGAGGTGGGAGATTGTGTATTGTTAAAAGGTGACGCCTTAGAAGGGCGTAGTTCGTTTTGGAAAGAAGGGTAAGTTAGCATCGAGATATGTAGGACCGTTTGAGATCCTTGAAAGGATTGGCCTTGTAGCTTATAGGTTGAGGTTACCTGAGGAGTTGAGTAGCGTGCATGACACTTTTCATGTGTCAAATCTGAAGAAGTGTCTGGCGGACGCTAATTTGCATGTGCCATTGGATGAGATCAAGGTCGACAAGACACTTCGTTTTGTCGAGGAATCTATAGAGATTATGGATCAAGAAATTAGGAAGTTGAAACGTAGGAAGATAGTGCTTGTGAAAGTTAGATGGAATTCGAAACGTGGTCCTGAGTTCACTTGGGAACACGAAGACCAGATGAGGATTAAGTATCCACAGTTGTTTGTGGACCGAATTGTTGAGCCTGCTAGTTAAATCCCGGGACGAGATTTCCTCAAGGAGGGGATACTGTGACATCCGTGATTTAATCAGGTTGGTGATACCTTTAGAAATGGCTAAGAGTTCATTTTGTATGATTTCTTATGTGTTATGTGTTATATGTGTGTGCTAAGTGGTTTGAATAGGTGTATGATATCATTTTGAGGTGTATGTTTCGGATCTGGTTTTTTTTTTCTTTTTCTTGTCTTTCTTTAGCTTTTTCTAATTTTTTCCTTAATCTTATCTCTTTTGGATTAAACCATGACTCATAAGCTCATAATAAGCAGATTAACAGAAAAATAAGCAACCTGATAAGCACAAACAAGGATAAAATAAGCTCGAAATTAGCTTTGAAAAAAAACTGTTCTAACGAGGACTTGTATAATATGAACATGACAAAGTTTGATCTGTTTTGGGATTAGAAATAGTTTAAGACTGAAGACGATTGCCACCTAGATTTTAGATCCAAAACTCACATAAAGAGACAACATGTAACAAAAAAAAGGTGATGATAAGTGACATATTTGAAACATAACAAAACGTGACAAATTTGAGACATAATCGAGACCAATCCGGTACACATAAATAAGTATGCCGATCCCAAGAATGAAACCAAGGCTCTTGATACCAATTGTCAAGTATAAAAGAATCGTAGATCCGGTGGTCTTGGTGATCTAACCATAGAATGCCATGTTTTAGTATGTGAGAGTAGAGGGAGAACTAGTGTGTGTAAAATTTATGTGAAAGTGAAAAGTTTACAAGAGTCTCACCCTTCCATGGAAGCAACGGAGGGGTATTTATACCACCATCTAATACATAAGTATGCTAAGTTGACAAATTTAGTCCCTACGTATAGTGGTATGTTAAACTATGATAATTTCGTAATGTCGTCACATAAAACAAAATCCTAACAAGCATGGTTTTGAACAAAGCACACATGACTATTCTTTATACATTAAGAAAATTGATGAAGTTTGTATTGCTTTGTTGGTGTATGTTGATGATATTGTGAATATTGAAAATGATAAAAAAGATATTGATGCTTTTAAAACTTTTTTAAGCAGCAAGTTTTTGATAAAGGATTTGGGTTTGTTAAAATATTTTTTTTGGATTGAAAATTTAGAAAATGAAAAGGGAATTTGTATGACCCAAAGAAAATATTGTGTGGACTTATTACATGAGTTTGGTTTGTGTGCAGCTAAACCTGTTACTACTCTTTCACCTGAAAATTTTGTTTGAGTTACAAAGAATTTGAAACAGATAAGTTTTTGAAGAATATAACTGAATACCAGAATTTGGTGGGTAAACTCATTTATTTAAACCATACTAGACTAGACAATAATCATCCCATCCTGGGTCCACAATTAAAATTGAATCGTCCCGTTCCACTTTGTCTAGAAGCTCGAAGGGTCCGCATGTAACAAAATTCAACAAACGCACGTTACAAAGTCTACAAAAGATAAAAAGATAAAAAAAAAAGTCGGCCCCACCACTTATGTTTAATTATTGTGAATTATTGTATTAAATAATGGCTCAAAATATTCCCTAGTATATGTCATGGTTTATTCCTTAGAATATGCCAGATGACAAAGCATATGCTTTATGCTAAAAGCATATGCTTGGTTTATTCTCTTCACTTAGCCTATAAATAGGGCAGTTGTATTCGTTTGTAACATCATCGAACCACCTCACCACTACTATTACTCCACCCTTTTAACATCAAAGCTTCCGCCGGTGTTTTTATATAAAGGTATTGTTTAAAGTATACTGGTACATTTAAAGTTTTAGTTTTGGCTTAATACAGTTAAAATTCCTGGCAACGTAATTCATCTTTCTTGTTTTTTATGCAATTTTATTGCCCAACATATGTATTCCACCTGTACATCTCATTAAAAATTGCTTTGGGAGTGTTGAGGGTATTGAAAAATGCTTCTTGGTAATCGGTTGTTACATTGTGTCCAGTGTTTTGGGTATAAAGTGAAAGAAGGTGAATAAAACAAAATATGGTGTGTTCTCAAGTTTTTTCTAGAAGTGAATGTAAAAGAAAATTGTGCAAAGGGGAGGAAATAGTGTGCCAAAACTTTCATCCCACTTTTGGGATGAAAGTGAATAAAACAAAAGAGACACATTTGTTTATGAAGAAATTGCCTATTTTTTACTTTAACTTGAGCCACAATTAAATATATGATCAAAGGTATAATTGTCAGATTACAACTCAAAAACACTAATAAATTTTTTACAATCTTTCTTTTTCACCCCTACCACTTTCTATACTTCCCTTTACGTTCCTCTTCTTTTATATAAAAGGTAGAGAACACAACATTAGATCTTTAAAAATTGTGATTTGAAACTTAAATTTTTTAGAGATTCAGATTGGGCGAAGTGTCTTAAAACCAAGAAATATGTTTCTGGTTTTTGTGTGTTTTTTTAGTAAGTCTCTTGTCTCATGAAAGAGTAAAAAACATACAAGTGTTTCTAGATCTTTTGTTGAGGCAGAATACATATGTATGCCCATCTACAACATGTGAGATTATATGGATTGCAAATCTATTGCAAAGTTTGAAAGTAAAAACTTTGTATCATACAAGTCTTTTTAGTGATAGCAGTTCTATAATTCATATTGCTACTAACCTTGTTTTTCTTAAGAAAACAAAACAATTTGAAATTGATGTTCTCATTGCTAGAGAAAATGTAACATCAGGTATTTTAAAAACTGAGAAGATTCATACTTCATAACAAATAACATATGTTTTACCAAAGCTCAGTTCAACATTCTAAGTTATGCAGAATGTTAAATCTGATCGATATGTTTTCTAAATGATTTTTGTTTCTCTCCATTTTTAGTTTGAGATTGGGTGTTGAATAAGTTGGTAAAACTGATAATTGGCCGATGCGTTTTTTGGTCCTTTATGTTTAATGAAGTACAAAGACTTAAAATGTAAAGATTGAAGCAAGTTTGAAGTTTTGTTCCTATTTTAAGAAGAAAAAGAGTTCAAGGGCTTATTTAGAAATATGTGTTATATAAGCACATAACCCGATATAAGGTTTTATTATATCTCAGTTGTTTTCTTGTTATTCTTTCTCAAATACTCCAATCTTGTTTATGTTATTTGACATTTTGATCAATATTTTTGTTTGATCATCGGCTTGTGTATCTGATTCGTACACTCACAAATCAATCTCTTTATTTGATCTATAAAACAGAGTGATCGAGTGGTCTTGTAGTGAGGTAGATAGCATCCATTAGGGACTATATTTTCTTTGTATGTTGGTTGAATTTTTTTGGGAACAATCGTCTGTTAGGTTTTACAAAATTAATAATAAAAGGTTGTTGGTTAAGTGTCTCTGGTGTTGAGGTGTGCTAGAACCATGTACTTTTTTGCAAAACAAAATTCAAAATGAGGTGGCATGTCAATATGTGGTATGATCTCTTTCATTTTTCCAAATCATTTTATAATTAAAGCTAATAGTGATCATAACAACTCATTTTGTGGATTTTATTTTATAAAAATTATGCCGATTTATCATTTCTCGTTGGTATATGTGTCTTTACTTGTTATCTTTTTTACAAGTGTTAAATGTAAGATTTTGAGATGTGGAGAGAAATTTGCTTTATGACATTTTACAAAAAAATGAATGATAATATAGTGATTTGTGTTGGGTATAATTCATATTTGGCATTGTTAGGGTTTTTAGGGTAACATAATTCGTACTTGTTATTTGCAGCAAGTTAAATCATTTCCAATTAGCACTCGAAATCTATTGATAATCATTGTACTCGTGGGAAACGTAGAGGGGGGGGTGAATGTGTTTCATTTTAATACTTTGAATCATTTGTATCAAATCACCAATCCAAGTTTGACACAATATGAGAGTGTTGTTTTTTGATATATAATTACTAAAACTAATCTATCATACACCACACTCACATTAGTAACTACAAAGACGACACTACATAAGTAAAATGATATACACATACAATAACGCAATCATGATTCACAATGCAGTACTAAAAGTAAAGCCAATAAATGTAAGAAATAAGTTACAAAGCGAAAGTAAAAGAAAATGCATAACGGACACGATGATTTTTAGTGGTTGGTCACGAATCTCCTCTTCGCCTTTACAATACTCCTGAGTATCCAACCTCTGAGAGTTACTTCACTAATTCAACAAGCTCCCTTTCGGAGGAGAAAAACCGTCTTACAATGCTTGCATTATTTTCTGACACTAAGCTGATGTCGTGTCCTTCTTCGGTACAACCAAAACCCGTTATTTTGATGGCCAACATAACAAACATGTATTTTATGCCTAATACACACATAAACCACGTCGCTTTAATTATTTTTTCGACATTAAGCTAGATGGCGGTCCTATTTTAGCGTAGAACTAAGTATATCACCCATACTTGTATTTGAGGACAGAAATACTAACCGACACGGACATTCAACACTTCCGAAGTTATATACAATTCCGAATCTACTCAACTACACAGTATGAAAGATATGGACTAGATCTATATGTAACAAATGTTACAAATGAACTAACTAGACTACATAACTTCGTATCTTGGCGATGATGAAAGTTCTTCTCTTGCACTTGAGGAAAAGAGGAAAGGATAGAAGATTCGATCACATTTAAACAACATTAACCAAGTTGAATGATCAAAGATTTAGAGAGATTTAGTGAGATCTAGAGATAGAAGAACTAATGAATATCGTGCATAAGGTTGTGAAAATAGTTGGAGGTGACCCACTATTTATAGGAGCTGAAATACAGCCTGTCAGGAAACGGCGATCCCATATATATTAGGGGGCCGCCAAATATTTAAGGGGGCCGACGGCCTATTTAAGGGACCGCCCTGATAGACGCTCTTGTTTTTGTCTTTTTGTGGTGACAAACTTGTCTGGTGAAAGTTTAACATGTTTTGGGGGGAAAAGAACCAGATTTTGAATTTTGAAATAAAATATTTCTTTATAATTAAAAAAATAATTTGTCTAATTAATTTTTTGATAAAAACTTTATTTTGTTACATTTATAAAAATATAAAGTTTAAGACAAAAACTTATTTCTTTGATTCATACCTACAAGTTAATGCTTGTTTTGTATCATACCTTATGTGATTTATGTTGGGGTAAACCAATGTCCGTCTTGGATGCCGCATACTAGAGATCTCGAGAGATGTTGAAGTCAATGTATGCATTTGATGATTTGTGTAAACAAGTAACTTCCAAACAAATGTCGGTGTTGATGTAGACTTGAGACGTCGAGAAATGTAGATACATGTATGCATTGATGATTTGTGATTACGAGTAACTTGCGCACTTTATGTTACGCATTACAAGTCACATGTTTTTCATCATCAAAACATAAAGAGATCGTATAGATTAAATATCATAATATTTACACTAACAATCTCCCTATTTTTAATGATGACAAAATATGTAAACTATAGCATATATTAAAGTTTAAAAGTTACCCGTTTACACTCTCTTCTCCCCCTTTTTTCGAAGCAAAAAGGTATAATGTAGATTATGATTGGAGCATATAGGTTGGAGGTATGAGAAGAAGGTAAGTATGTAAGGTAAATATGTTGGAGGAATTAGAAGAAGGTAGGTGCTCCTAGTATATGTAGTGTGAAAGAATGAAAGGAAGGTGGGTGCTCCGTGTATATAGATTGAAGATATGAGGAAAAAGACGTGAGAAATAAAGGTTGAAGGTTATTTTGTGTTTCTTGGATAGTTGAGAGGAGGTTATAAGAAATGAGAGGAAGACATAAGAAGAAAGTAAGTGCTCCGGGTATATAGGTTGGAGGAATGAGAATGAGGTAGGTGCTTTGAGTGTATATGTTAAAGGAATGAGGAAAAGGTAGGTGCTCCAAGTATATAGGTTAAAGGAATGAGAAGAAACATGAGAAATAAGGTTGAGGTGGTTTTGTGTTTCTTTGATAATTTAGGAGAGGTCATGATAGATGAGAAGAAGGCATGATAGAATTGTAGGTACTTCAAGTATATAAGTAGAAAGTATTAGACGAAACCTGAAGGTTGAAGGTGATTTTGAAGTAGATGAGGTAAAGTATTTGGAGTATGGATGAGCCCTTCATCGTATTTGACAATCTCCAATCCTATCTTCCTATAAAGGTGAGCTTGCATCATCCTAGTGAAGTCTTATATCATCATGGTTTAACCAACTCCATGCTATTTACCCACATATCTCCTAGCTCCCCCTTGCTCATTGCGTCCCCATGATAATATCATTCCTTGTATATTGACTCTAACGGATCCATGGATCAAATAAATTACCATCGATGCTCAAGAAGTTTGATGGAAAATTTAAATGAGTAGTTCACTTGTAAGTGCTCCCCTCGGTGTATGATCCTCTTTGTTTGGGAGTACCAAGGAATCAAGATATTATTGCGTCAAACAAAGTTAGTAGAACAAGTGAAACAATATCATATAGCAAAAACATTAGCGGGTAATAGGCATGGACTTTCTATGTTTTATTTATTCTAAAGTATGACACTTTAAAAATAGAGTAGAAACTAGACACAAGTAATCATTATTTTAAAAACAACCTAAATGATGAAATAAAAATAATCGAGACGTATGTTTATGGAGAAAGATTAGACCGACTTTTAATAAACGAGAATGGGATTCGTTTATTGATTGACACAAAAATATTATGAGAGTGACCTTTTAAAAGTAGACGAATGACACTTAATATCTTGGCAAAATATACTATATATCTTATATATATATATATATATATATATATATATATATATATATATACGATCTAAAAGAATATAAAGAAAAATAAGACGAGGATGGAGACAATGTGCTCTTGGATGTGAATGAAAATGATTCCATAGAGCCGAAAAGTGGGAAAGGATGAGCGATACTAAAGAAGGAACGTGTTGACGAGAGGTTGATAGAAAAGATTGATATATCATTTGCACTACCAATTGATGTGCATATGATCCTATCGAGACAAAAGTAGATGATTGGGAATTCAAAGTTTTGTTTGGTGTTTTGTTGGTTGACAATGTTGAGAAAAAAAGGTGGGATGTGAAATGAGGTAGTTCTTTCATGGTGGAAGAATAATTAGAGACTCAACAATGTGGTGACTCAATAACACTTGAAGATTGAATATCTTCTTTATGTTCTTCACTATCTAGAAAGTGGAAAGTTTTGCGAAGGAGTGACATTTGCATTTCGCAAATTACTTAAATATTTCAGATGAAAATAATTAAGTTGTCAAGGGATACAGGAGGAATTCTAATAGTAACAAGACTATTAGAAGAGAGAAGAAACGTTTAGAAGTGAGAAGAAACGTTAGAGATGAGGAGACTTATTAGAAGTGAAAAGGAACGTTTAGAAGTGAGAAGAAACTTTAGAAGTAGAAAGACTATCAGAAGTGAAACGACTACTAGAAGAGAGAAGAAACGTTTAGGAGTGAGAAGAATCGTCTATGAATTTGAGACAAGACGTATGTGAGATGTGAGGACCAAGGTTTGTATGTGAGGGGATTTATTGTGAAGTGATGGATTATAAGTCTATCGATTGTAACGAATGTGTTTGATAATGAGACGCATTTTATTATGAAATTCACTTGACTCTTGAAAACATTAAAAACAATGCTTATGAGTGTTGGGATATGAGGATGACCCATTGATCTATAGTGAGATATTGGGTATAGGTTTGGGTGTGGAGTAGACGTCAACTCGTAGCAGAAGAGAGGAAGTGTTAGGTTATGGAATAAAAAAATGAATCGTATTACAAGCTGCTGCCTGCGGTCCCAGATATATCTGGGGGCCGCCAGAATAGGTCTGGGGGTCGCCAGACCGCCAACAGGAGAGGATTTAAGGACTTGAAGAATTTTGTGAGAGGAATGGCATTTTAATTTGCATTTCGCTAATTAAAAATACTTAAAGTACTTTGGATGAAGTAGTTAAGTTGTCACGACGCATGGAATAGAAAATAGACTAGAATCGAGACTAGTAGAAAAAAGAGAAGGATTTATGAAATGTGTTCCATCATTCCTAGACCTAGACGAAGATAATTTAACGATTCGCGGTTGAGGGGTAATGAAAGAATGTCGACGATGTTATCTTCAGACACAACCTTTTCGAATGGAGATGTTTCCTTTTGGACATTGTCCCAAAGGAAATGGTGACGTATCTTCGATATCTTTCGTACGCGAAAATAATAATAATAACAATAATAATAATAATAATAATAATAATAAAGAAGAAAACAAACGAAGATGGAGGTGACGAGCTTGACAATGTCAAGACGGATGGTGGTTAACGTACGATAAACTACACTCACAGAGTTATGTAGCTCTTCTCGAGCATTGCGAATGTTCATAGAAGAATCACACGAAGAGGTACACGGTTTTCTTAAAGGTCGTAGCGGAAATAGTGGAGGAAAGATATTAGCCATCTCTATGGTTGAAGAGGCGTGGTTGAGTGAGAAGAAAAGGAGGTCTGATCGAAAGACAAAGAGTGTTTTTGTCGAAGAGAAAGAATGTTTCATCAAAGAGAAATAATGTTTTCGTCAAAGAGACATAATGTTTTCGTCAAAGAGACAGAATGTTTCGTCAAAGAGAAAGAAGGTTTTTGTAGAAGAAAAAGAATGTTTTCGTCGAAGAGAAATGGAGAGCGTTTTAACTAATGTTAAAAGGCTTGAATAGGGATTTTCATATATGACCTTTAACGTTGCGATTGCAAGTTAAAGATACTTGAATATTTCGGATGAAATATTTAAGTTGTCAAACCTACTTGAAAGGGTATTAGATTTGCATCTAACTTTTCCGTGACAAAGAGTGGATTATGTGGAAGAAAGGGAGATGATGCTTAAGGAAATATGTGAAGGAAGACTCTAGAAGATTTAAGACCAATTTATGAATCTTTTGAAAATTTAGATTAGTGACGCGGACGCAAAGAAAGATATTCTAGTGTGAGAAAATATATACATAAAAGTATAAGACATATAGATATAAGCATGCAAGTTTTTCTAAGCATGCATCAACACAATAATCAATAAGATTAATGTTAAAACTATATGACACCTAAACCTTATTTGTCATACATCAACCTAACATAGTGTAGGTGCACAATTAACATGTAAGTCATGTAAGATGACGCAAACAAAACATGATAATTTTAAATGTAATCATCATGTAAAACATGTTAGCATTTATCATTTAGAAACATGTGTTATATAGGTAAACTAAAAGATATTTTATCTAAATTTCTAGAAAAAGGCAAACGTCTTTATAATATACATGTATTTAATAGCTAAGCAAATAAACGTTGAGCATCAAAATAATCATGAAGGCATATAATTGCATTACATGGGAGCAAGTTATCATCTTGAAACGTCAAATCACATATGTGAGGTGCATGTTGTCGATATTGACTAAGGAGAAATCTAATTTCTACTTGCTTAGTGTGCACTCCTACTGAGATACAAATTCCATCAATGTAGACTATCATTAGGCATATTTAGAAAGAGCCATTTAATCAAATTAGAGAATGGATATGAGACTATCACTAGTGGTGTTCAATTCAGGCTAAACACGACCATTTTTACGGGTTATACCACGAACCCAACTTTACTCTTGGAAGCAATTTAACCGTTTTTATGGGTCAAATTGAATTTCTTAGTGCAATTGGTTCTCTAGTAGTCATTTCATGTTAAACAAAATAGAATTCTTATATTCTCTGATGAAGTGTAGCAAAGATTAAAATATGTTTTGTCTTTTCATACAAGGCCTACTATGACTCAACTAACGTGGTTCACATAATCCTAATCAAGATGTGTGGAATTCTAAGGTTGAATGAGAGAGCAAGCAAGTTGTTGTAGCTATAAGAAAGAATGAGTCATCTAGGACCTAGGAGTATGCTTAAAAGTGACAATGTGTAATGCTCTATATTGAGAGTGTTCAAAGAATGCACCTTTGCATGTCTTTTATGAAAGAAATCCAATTAAGGTTATTTACCTCAATAGATCTTGTGTTTGTTTCTTTGTAGAAATAATGATGATTAACTAAAGTTTAGTTACATCTATGTTAGACTTTTAAGCAAGAGATTGACAAGAGGAAGATGTTTAAATCTAATGCCATAGGGCGGATCTACCTAAACCGAAGATGAATTTAGGACGAAGGATCCATCGATCCGTGGAGGTGCCAAATTTGGGCAAGGATCATTTTTCCATTATTTGGGAGATGGTGTTGATATTAGGTTATTAAGAGAAACTTATATAAGTTATAAGGGTTCTCGGTTTGAGTTTTCAGAAATGACATCCAAGTCTTGCTTATCAAGTTGGAGTACTTATGAGTTTCCCGATGGAAATTCATAAGTCGTCAATCCTACTTAGAGTGTGTTAAGTTTAGCATGTATAATTTGACCATAGCTAATAACACAACATTTGAACACTTTAGACTCAATGAAACATCTTCATTGCAAGTGTGAATTGCAATTCGATGACTAATCTTGTTGTCTTGCAATCGACTTCGTGATTTCATGTAATAACCGAGGATGGTTAAACATGTAGACACGGAAAAATATCTATGGTCATTTGATTGATATTTCCGTGATCTAGATAAATCCTAGTCTCGATTTCATGTTCATATTCTAATTTTGTAATTAGATTGAATGATGAGATTTATTATCGTTTGAATAATAATAATCATATTCATATTCGAAATCCTCTTACGATCACTTATTGAAAGAAAGTAAGATAATGGTTTGTGGAATATGTTCAATTCTTCCTAGTCCTAACCTTAGATGGTTAAATGGTTCTCATGTGGTGAAGAAGAGATATTATGCTTATTTGGTAAAGTAAGAGAAAGTTTTGATGAGAGGATAATTTGAGTTTTGAGTTGTGCTTTTGAATTGTTTGAGCAAAGTTACATATGTTGTGCATTTTCTCATGTTTGGCTTTTTGGGGATGACGACTTTACCAATTGCATTGCAAGGTAAATTACTTGACTATTTTGGACAAAACATTCAAGTCGTCGATCCTATTTCATTGTGTATTTTATGCATATATTTGCCAAGTATTTGGAACACAACTATTGGACAAGTAGATTCAATATGAAATCATTTACACAAGTGTGAGTTATGATCCGATGCATATTCTTATTGTCTTAGAAAAGGATGTCGTTATTTCCATATCAATTGAGTGTGATTGAGTATGTAGGTTTAAGATAATATATCTTGTTATATTTTGATACAATCTCAAAGCTAGACAAATAAGAATTCGATTTCTTGTCCACACTCAAAAACTTGTCAATTAGATTCGATAATAATATCAATCATAATTTGAATAATGAATCAATATATATTCGAAATCTTTCTTGACCCTCACGAACACTCTTTTTAATTTTTGCTTGTGCGAAAAACTATATGTTGATATGTATAGTATGCATAGTTTTTGACATTTTATGAGTATATAAATGATTTTCTTAACCATTTTTATACAACACACATCTTTTATAAAATATTATACGTTTATAAAAATAATACTTAATTACCATTGTATTAATACAATATTTTATTCTGTTTAACCAACCCAAGGTCAAACAACGCAAGATGATAAAAAAATTTAGACATCTTGTTGGAAGAGAGTTAGTGTGTTGGAAATATTTTAGTGACGGGTTTTAACATATGATCTTAGGACATTATTTTTCCACACACTTGACAAACTATTGAACTCTTATTCCTAAATGGGTTACTACAGTCAAATTGATCTACAAGATGTTTATGTAACACTTGTAAATATAGTGATCTATACCGCTATGCAATGCACAAACACTTTCGCAACTTAGCGCAAGAGATCTAGCGTAATTCCTATTAGGCATAATCCCGAAAACTAGTAACATACAAATAGCATACATGGCACACAAGTTTAGATATATAAGTAGCTCAATTACAAATAGTAATGATAACTTAATCTATATCTATACTCCTTATATATGAGATTTAGGATTCTTTTTCAAGAGAATCTTGAAAGTTGAAAAACACTAAAATTTAATGCTAAGTGGATCTTGAATCTTGAAACCGTCTAATTAAATGTGAGAAAATTTTAAAACCGTCTAATTGAATGCTAATTGAAATGCATTTCTAATTGAAATGC
>BQNB010050744.1:0-41362 GCA_026074375.1 Tanacetum coccineum
ACTGTTGAACAACAGCTTTCATCTAGTTAAAAACTGTTTGCAATTCTGTTACCTCATTTAAAAGATATTTATCAAAAACATTAAATATGTATTTTAAGGTCTTTAAAATAGAATTATTTCTTTTAGAAAAACAACTTTAGTGTGTTCAAACCCCCATTCCCCTTCTGTTAAAGCATCGAGTGTAGTTCGCTTTTTACCACATTGTCTAATTGGCCAAGATGGTATTTAAGCTTTTTAAGGCTTGTATTAACTAGGCTTACCGTAGGAAGTTCCCGAGGAGCCTCAATTTTGACAGGTGATGAAGCAGATTGGTTCGTATTAGGGTGTGAAGTTTGTATCCAGAAAGCTTGTTCTTCAGACAGTTCTTGTTGTGGAACAAAACATTTACCAAAATCTTTAGATAATCGATTTAACTCAGCATAATTAATGTTTAGTGTTAACTTTCTTTTCTAAGACCATTGGATCACTTTGTTTTAAAACATTTCGATCCGACTCCTCTTCAAGATCAAAGTCTCTTCATAATTAGTAATTGAAATCATATTGGTTTTTCTTAACATTACCATTACCCCATCAAATGAGCATTGGACTAATCTCTGAGCTTTATTAAAATAGAAAGGGATTTTGAAAACAAGAGCTTATTTCAGGTTGTTATCATAGAATACTGTGGTTTCGTAAGCCATATGCACAATTTTGGCGGATGACCATTTTACAAACAATGTTATTCAGTTCTTTAACTTTCTTTTCCAAAGCAATTTCTGTATCAATATTCTTAGCTTCTTTTTCCTTGGATATTTTGAAAACATTAAATGTTTTTGTTAACAATTCCTTTTCCCTTAATTGTTGAGAACGAGTTTGTTTTTAATTTTTATTCAAAATCCGCAAATTGGGTGCATTTTCGCATCCGAATACTTATAATGTATTAATAAGCTTTTTTTCGAGTACCAAATCCCCATTTTGTCTTTTCTAGCAATTTACCCCGTTCTTTGTATCTTTCTAGCTCAGCATATAAGGTTTCATTGGCAATTCAATGTCATTAAATTACCGTTGCTAATAAGTAGTTACTTGATTTGACAGTTGTTCAAACACAGATAATATCAAGGCATCTTGTTGTGCAGAAGAATTTATATCCTGAACAGCTGCATTTTGTGATTCAATCAGATACTGAGAGTACGGAATGATATTACTATCACTATGTATCTCATTCTCTGAATGTTCCACAAAATGAGAAGGTTCAGAATACGGCATCTCTTGCACACTTTGATTTAGCATATCATTATTAGTGTTGTTAGATATAGGTAACCTAGATCGAGAGAACATCTAATTCGAAACTAAGAAGACAAATTGCTATAAGAACTGCTTTGGCAATAGAGAATCTTCTCACAGGTCAGAAATCATAGCATCCAAATCATTTGCTTGATAAGCTGCATTGTGTGTGATGACTCACCTGTGTAACTGGATCCTTCCTGCAATACCAGGGATCGCCAATAATTCCAATTCTTCCTTTATAAAGAAGCTTTAACCATTTCCTTGAGCTTCGAACCAATAGAACTTTTTCCCCTGACCACATAGCATCCCTTTTCCTCTTTGGCTTTAGACACTGTCTTGCCATATGACCTTCCCCTTAGCAGTTAAAACACATCACAATCCTCTTCGTTGATCTGGATAATTCCCATCCTGTTACCTGAAGTATTAGATCCCTTGGTTCCTGAAGTACTCCAAGCAGGTATATAGAATTTTGTCTCCCTTAAGTGGTTGAACAGTTACTCTTCCACCATGAATAGTTTCTTTTATCTTTTGGTTGGATGAGTTCTTAGCGTGATTGTTGTAGATGGGAATTTGATATGGGAACGACAGTAGACAAAAATGACAATCATTTTTGTTGATGGCATCAATAGGGTCCATCTTCATTGCTTAAAAACACCCACCCGCCACCACTCCCAACTAGCATAGAACTTCACGAGATCTCAAGCGCGACTCGAGCAAAAGAAATTCAGCAAGGTGTGTCTGTTGATTAACTGTGGAGACAGTATATTCAATTTGAGGAACAAATTGTGGTTGTGACACATCAAGCATACTTATGAAATAGTTGATGAGTAGATGCATGTTGATTATCGGGTGATGATGGATAAGTGATTGCAGTGGGTATAATGGAGTAAGTAGTTGAGTAATGTTGTGTGGGATGAGTTGATCCATATTGATGAGACTGAGATGGTGAAAACTGTTGTTGAAACTGAGGATTGTTGTATGAAGACTGATAAGTGTTGAAGTGAGGTGGTGTCATTTGATGATTCACAACTAGTGCAAGTGGATCTTGATTGCGTTCACGCATAAGACGAACTTCATTTGCATGGAGTTCGTGTTGTTCAAGATGATGCATGAAGCTGGTCAAAGTTGGTAGTATGTAAATCTTTTACAAGCTCATCAGTCACAAACTTACTCCATTCAGGTGGAAGACTGTTTAAGAACTTGTATGTACTGAAATTTGATTCCATTCATGTTGTTAAAAGTTCATTCATTGAGCAGCTGAGTAAATCTCAGGTAATACAATAAAGTGATTCCCCTTTTATGTGAGTGAACTTATCAAATGCATCATACAGTTTGCACTCCCTTTCCTGCTTTGTTAAAGAAGTACCTTGCATTAATAGTTGAACTTTTTCCCATAGATCCTTGGCAACTCTGTGATGATTCACAAGTGAATAGATATCAATTGGTAGACCTTGAAGAATGATATTAATTGCCTTCATATCACAATCAGCTTGAATTTTCTTAGTAGGAGACAATTCAACATATTTCTTTGTCATGGTCACACCATTTTCTTCAATTGTAGGCCAAATGAGTAGACCGTGTTCAACTGATTCAAGTATCATTCTTCTTCTTTGTTTTGCATGTATAGTTCCATTCTAACTTTTCCAAGAATCATATAAGTCTTTGTCCAACATTGGTGGACGATTTTCGCACCAGAAAGTATCATGTACTCAGCAAGAGTTATTCTATTGCCCAGTTTGGAAACATTGAAATCTATTTTAAATTGATGTTATTAGATTACTTGTCGATCGAACAGTGATATGAAGTAATTGTGTTAAAGTGAGTTGGTTTGAAGTGTTTTAGGTCTTAATAATACATGGGATTTTACTATTCTTTATTAAACCAGAAAATAACGTTTCACGGGATTTTACAAATCAAAGAAATAAACCGTATAATTCACGAAAGCAAATATGATTAATTCGCCTCTGAAATGGGTATTAATTCGCCTTCAAAGTAAGGATTAAATTTCCTTCCAAGTAAGTGGATTAAATCTCTTTCCAAGACAAATAATTAGCCTTACAGAAATCCTTAATTCGCCTTGCAAAGAAACCTTATTTCGCCTTGCACTTCAAAGAAGAAATAATTCGCCTTGACATGAAAAAGGATTAATTCGCCTTGCACTTAAAGAAGGAATAATTTGCCTCGACAAGAAAAGACTAAGTCACCTAAAAGATTAGATTAATACGCCTTTATAGAACAAAATTAATTCGCCTTCCACAGAGAAGAATAATTCGCCTCCAAAAAGAAGATTAATTCGCCTCCAACAAACAGAATTAATTCGCCTTCAATAGCACAGAATTAATTCGCCTTCAAGTATAAATACTAATTCGCCTTCCAAAGACAAGTGCTAATTCGCCTCCTAGAGAAGAAATCTAATTCGCCTTCAACAGAAAGAACTAATTCGCCTTCAAGAACAAAACTAATTCGCCTCCTGCAAAAACGAACTTCAACTTTTTCAAAACACTAAAAGACTCACTTTTTGACTTTTTTTCTTAAAATTTCTTGTACAACTTACTTATCTAAGCCTATTAGAACCTTAAAAATACAAACTTTAAACTTTTTAACACGAAAAATTTCAAATCAAGATTTTGAACTCAAAAACCATTTTTGAACCAAAACTCATAAAAGTGAAGATTTTTATGTATTTTTCAAGGTTTTGCTTGTACAACTAGATAATACCAAGACTATAGAAGAAGAAAGTAGTAAAGTTTATAGTTTTTAAACCTAAAAAATTTGAAAAATTCTTGTAAGATTCGAACCAAAATAAACACAAATAACGAGTAGAAACGAACACAAGAACAAACAATATCACCTCATGGCTCTTGATACCAATTATAGAATACTATGCAATCAATAACACCAAAGAGCAATGAAGAAATCTAGAGAGAGAAAGAGGTTGGGATGATGCTTCTAGTGAGAGAAAGTAAACAAGAAAATACACATTTAGATTATGAGAAAAGAAACAACCAACCAACACCCTCTCCATGTGTGGAGAGGGTATTTATACATAAGATAGGGGCCGACCATGGGCTTGTCTATGGGCTTTCCATGGGCTTGTTCCTAAGCTAGCCTATCTAATTTCCAAATATTACTTTACGAGCTATCTAAAGATATAATGGAAGTGACCGACACTTTTCGTGTTCATAACAATATTTTTCATATTTTTGTGACTTTTATATTTTTGTAATTAGGTCTAGGTAATTCATAACTATAATGATTCCCGTAGTAATAAGAATTTGAAACTCCCAATAGGATTGAATCACTAAAAAATTTGGTCGAAATTTTCATAAGAATATAAATACATTTTCAATTTTTTAAAATTTCAAAACAAAAACTTATACCTTGTTGATTCAAGTCAAAAACGCGTTAAAATGATCATATATGCTTAACAAAAACATACTATTCTCAGTATATATTTTTCGACATCATTGGTCAAGGTTTTTAAAAATAAAAGGGTGTTTGGTTCATTTCCTAGGATCATAGTCTAGAGTCAAAATAACCATCACTATATTTTTGTCACGTGTATAGACACATAACAAACTCGTATTAGTCATCAAGATATATAATTCATATATATAATATATATAATATAGTATACATAGTATATATATATATATATATATATATATATATATATATATTGATATATTAAATAAAATCTCTAAAATAAGAGTGCGTTTGGTTTAGCGTTTTAAATTGTAGTTTTGAGTCAAAATAAGTATTATTTCACTTTTAATAAGTCTCGTGTAATGAACTCATATTATTTTCGTGAATATACAACTAATGTATACTTCGAACCTCATTAGTCAAGTCTTTTCGGTTAATAAAGAGGGCGTTGGAAAAATTTTTCCTAGAATTTTAATCTAAGGTTGAAATAATCCCCACTCCACTTAATTAAATCAAAATACTTGACGAGATTACACTAGGTGTCGAAGTATATAACTCAATATATATTTTTCGATACTCTAGATTGAGTTAAAATTAAACTAGAGAACGTTTGGATTACTTCTTAGGTTTTTATTTTTAGAGTCGAAGTAATTTTTGTTCCACATATGTTGTTTTTAAAACGTTATTTTTTTATACATTTCTTTTGTAGTAATATTTTATTTTGTTGTTGTCTTGTTTAGGTGATAAACATGCCTCGGGCAATTATTGGTGATACCTCCCGTACCAAATCATATATCCCTAAAGTATCCGAAATACCTGGTTTTTCTCCCGTCCTTGCTCAATTCTATAAACCCATCGAAAACCGTTGCATTCACGAGGGCCGAGTCGCGGATCAACTCTA
Organism: Tanacetum coccineum; assembly: GCA_026074375.1. Classification (NCBI taxonomy): domain Eukaryota; kingdom Viridiplantae; phylum Streptophyta; class Magnoliopsida; order Asterales; family Asteraceae; genus Tanacetum; species Tanacetum coccineum. The sequence continues at coordinate 5,594 of BQNB010050744.1, forward strand.
TTACCAATCCAACGGCATTGAGTGATTGTTCACTTGAGGCTGTCCCTTCAATTGTCTTTTTCGAAATTCATGAGGCATTATTCCTCGGTTCATTCTAAACTTTTATAGTCAAGTCAAAGTCTAAACCGATGAGTACGGTTATCTTCTAATCTCGTTCATGATTCAACATGAATTTATAACTCTTTTACTTGCATAATTTGGTCAAATTCTCATAATCCCATACAATAGTCAAGCCGTCTTCACAAACGAATGGGATCTTGCATCTCTTGCATACTCGCAAGAGACTAAGGGACCATACCATACCAATCTTCCTACTCCCGATGAAATTTGTAGCTTTCTTCAATTAGATCATACTGAGTTGAATCGTACCATCAAAACTAAAAATTTCGTTCTCACTCCTAATCAAATTCTTACCAAAGAATTAAGACAAGACATGAAGCGTTGGGAAGAACTCATTCATGAGAATGTGTTTTTTTGGACTTGAGGCTACCGGAACCCATCTTCCGGCTAGCTCGCTCAACATGTTGTATTGTAATCATTGCCGAAGAACAATATAATCTTACTTATTTCTTTGTCAAACGAATTGAATATGCTCGGGCTACTCCAAATGCCAATCTTCCTTATGGCATGTTCTTGACTCGTCTTTTTCGATACATCATGGAACATTATCCTCATCTTGACAATGGCATTTATAATGTCATCGATAGGGTCCATAGGAAAAATGCGTACCCATTGCCTGAACCAAACCGAAAACCACAAAGTGATCGTGAATCCTAAAACTGTCACAACATCTCACCATCCTCCGCCCATCATTATAGATTTTCATTTCACCATGGAGATGACGATGAAGATGATGATGCTTCTCGTGCTAATACCCTATCTCCTACCACCTATCTTAACTCCCTTTCACCACTAAATTATCAAAGATACGACATTCCCACCTCTTCTCAAAAAAATGATGGTCTTCTCTTCGAGCGACAAACTGACTTGCTTAATCAAACGCAACAAATCCATGAGGAAGTTAGAGGTGGATTCAAATAATTCGACAAGGCATTGGCAGTGAGAGATTTCGACAAGAAAAAATAAATAAAGAAGTTAATGATGATAGCTCGTAGAATAATGTGTTAGGACTTATGTGAACTTATGTTTATAGTTTAACTACTTGTGTGATGAAACCCGACTTAAATCGGAAGAACTTGAACTTGTTAGGTTTGCATTAAGACATAATAATCATTATGAAATTATCAGTATGCTTTTTATCTTATCATCCTGTCTCATACGATTTTTACAAATTGCATGCATATATGATATATTTGTTTCATGCAAATATATGTTCACATAGGACTTGTTGCAAATTGATCAACAAAGCATAACCTTTCTCACAAAATTTTTGCAAAAATCAATTTTGAGTCGTCTAAAAAGCATCAGATGGGCGGCCCCCATAGCTCATAAGGGCAGCCCCCTTATCAATAAGGGGGCCGACATCATAGATAAGGGGGTCAGCTATCCAGATCACAGGTTTTACTGTTTCCTTCTGCCTTTTGACTCTGTTTTACCTAGCCTCAGCTATCCTTGCCCAGAAAACTCAAACACATTTTGGAAACTCTTGAACTAATTCAAATTCATTCCATTTCCAAACTATTCCATTTCAATAAATTCCCTCCAAATGTTTACTATCACTTCATCTTCTTCTTCATCCATTATCAACCACCATAAACCTCCATGGCATCCACTAGAGCTTCCATTTCAAACCTTCCAAAAGACCAAAAATCAACATAATACCACCAAAACAACTATTCATTGATCTCACTAATGATGACACCAAAACTCCTTCTCCAAATTACCAAGTCTTATCACCAAGTGCCCCAAATGCACCCTCAAATACTCCATCTACCATAGCCACTTCTTCATCCTCCATTGATCACAAACCCAAATCACTAACATCCTCTACATCACCGTTAACCCATGGCTACTTGAACTCATAAATGTCTCCTCTTCCAAGAGTACCTCCACCACCTCCAACTTAAGAAAGTGGATCAATGGACATCACTCTCACCCTTTCACCAATTACTCTAAACTTGATGTTTCAAATTCAATACTCAATCACTCCCTCTTCTCTCTTTGGTCATAATCCCATTCCTTGAACCATTCCTAGAAAGCTACATGGTGATTTCATGCCAATGTTCTTCACAATCAACCTCATCTTGGCTGAGAGATGAACTTTAATACATGTTTTTTAAATTGAACACATGCTTTCACAACCACCACCACCAAATTCGCCACCACCACCATCACTTTCTCCAAACTAAACAACGTCTAATTTTTTAGTACTCATGTTTCAAATAATTTCAACCAAACCTTTTGCAAGCAAGTCCTATGGAATTCTAGCAACATTAGGAACTTTGTAGCTTTTATTTATGTATGATGTATTATTATGCCTCAAGCATAATATTTCTTTTAATGCATGTTAGTTGTATAATTGTGTGTTACACACAACTTTTATATTGAATGAATGGACTTTTATGCTTTTAAATATGCAAATGTTGGTTGCCTCATATATGAATATATAGTTGAATTTAGTTCATTGATAGTTGGCTAATGCTTATTGTCACCATGTTTAAATATTTTTCATGACATTGCTATATGTTAGAAACATTGGTGTTGTTCTTCTAACTTGTTTTTGTAGCAAAGTTACCATAGCTCGATTCCTTGGTACCCTCGAACGAGAGGGAGTACACATCAAGTAGGAGCGGTTGTACCGTCGATTTTATGCGTAATCATTGACAAAGCCTTTTATTCTACAAAAAGGGGGATAAATGGAAACAAAACTCACTAAATACTTGATTAAAAATAATTTTACATTCAATGAGTTTAGATTTTCTAATCATCAAAAAGGGGAAGATTGTTGATAGAAATAATGCCTAAAAACTTTATTAATATTCTTTGACTCTCTACGTTTTGATAATCACAAAATGTAAAAACGCTCATTGTAAAATTAAACGTAAACAAGTAATTAGTAGTAAATTTTTATTTCGAAAATTTAAATCAACTAAAAGTAAATAAATAATTACTTAAAATGCATTTTATGATCAAAGAAATTTTTTATCAACCTTGTTGGAAAACACTAAAAATCGGTCATATCCAAGTTGTAATAGTGTAGCTCGTATTACAAATAAGGATTAGTTAGTAATCTAGTCTGGGCCCAAGCCCATGGGAGCCACTAAGCCCATGGCCGACCTCCAAAGGGTCATATAATAAGGCCCTCTCCTAGCCTTGGAGAAGGTTGGTTGATCTATTATTCCCATATTCCTATTTATCAATTCATCCATTTTCATCTAATCTCTCTCTAGCTAACATCACAACTCCACATCTCACCTTGTTCTTGTTAGATCATAAAGATTACTATAATCTTCAATTGGTATCAAGAGCCATAGGGGAGGGGGGATGTGTGTTTAGTTTTTGTGTTTGATTGATTCAAAACCTTTACAAAGAGCAAATTATGATTCAAATTTTTTGGCTAAAAAACCTATAAAGTTTTACTTTTTTTTGTTCCTATAGGGTTTATGTAACACTAGTTGTACAAGAATTTTTGCTAAAAACCATTAAAAATCGTGTTTTTTGTGTTTTGAAAATTTGAGTTTCGTAGTAGTTGGGACCGAACGAGTGGACCGAACAAGGAAACCGAACGAGTAAGCCAAACAAGTCAACCGAACTATCCAATATTCTAGTTTGAACCGAACGAGATTCTTTCTAGTGAAAAACCAAGCGAGTTCCTTCCTAGTGACAACCGAACCGAGTTCCTGTTTTCCGTCCTAGTGAATATAGAGTTTTTGAGTTATTGTTTGCACCTGATACAAGTTCCGTTTCCTAGAGACCAACCGGACAGCGACCGAACTACAGACCAAACTAGTAGGGACCGACACGAGTAGGACGAACAAGTTGGACCGAACAGCAGACCGAACTAGCGGTTGTTTTTTTTTGTCAACCGAACTATGAAAAATTAAGTTTAAACTTAACAAACTCAATTTTCTAAATTATACGGTTATTTCTTTGACTTGTAAAATCCCGTGAAACAAACACTTGTTTTCCCGGTTTTGTCAAGAATTGTAAAATCCCGTGTAGTTTCATTTCAAGACTCAATAATCACATAACCAAACACAATTTCTTTCTAGCCACCGATCGACGAATTTGTAATCCCTTTTTTGATACCTAACAATGACGACTCTGCTGATAAATCTACTTCTTTTTTCTGAGAGACAACGAAACCAACCGATGCTAGCAAAACACTTGTATGATTCATGGAAACGCACATGGAACTTTTAAAAGATGAATAGACCACAAAATAATGGAAAATGATTTTCTTGCAATCTATTGAAAAAGGACCACATTGTTTGGCCTTCAATCACTGAGGATGGAATAACAAGGCTTAAGGAATATGTTGAACTAACTCCAGCTAAAGCCATTCAAGCAGATTGCGACATCAAAGCTATAAACATCATTCTCCAAGGCCTACCAACTGAAATCTATGCTCCTTGAAGTCAGCATCGTGTGGCAAAGTATAGTTTGGGAGAAGCTTTATACTGCTAATGCAAGGAACGTCATTACAAAACAAGAACGAGTGCAAGCTGTATGATGAATTCATCCCTGAATAAGTTTACTTACAAAAGGAGAGTACTTTACATTAGTACTACTTGGATGTTCACTCTGTACCAATGAATGAAAACCTTTACAAGATCCATGAGCAGTTTCAAGTTAACACCAAGTTCTTAAACACACTTTTCGACACACCTAGGGCTCTTTTCTTCTGAGAATGGAGCTAAATATTGTTACTAATGTTAAACTGGTCCAAGACTTGCGCACATACCATGTTAAATCAGCTTCTGCTTACCTGCAACAACATGAAAGACATGCAAATGAAGTTCGTTTGATGCATGAACGCAACCCCGATCCTCTTGCTTTAGTTGCATCTCACCAATTAACTCAGCCAGCTTATCAATCTCATCTACACACTCACCCACAGTCTCTATCTCAACTTCACGTTTCACCATATCAGTCCTTACACAGTTTGCCAACCTTATCAAACTCAACAATTCACAAACCAATCAAATCAACACCTCTTTCAATTACTATCCAACAAATGAGTAACCAATCCACCATTTCACCACAACATTTATTCTCCAACACCATCAATCCATAATTGAATATGCCCCCCCAGCCTATCAACAGCAACACCTGAATTTTCCTAAAACCAGACCCAGTCTAGTTTGTTCCAAGTGTTCCCAGAAAGGGATGATCGAATTGATGCAATTAATACACGATGAGTCCTTTAACTGCTGTTGTTACCTCCCGGTATCCTAACTACCAAAATCAGCTAAGACTATCGTCAAACCCTTGTCAACAAGCTACCATCTATGATGGAAAAGTGACTGTGCAGCCTGTTCAGGGGAGACAAACTACTTATGCTGCTGGAACAACAAGAAAATACACAGCTGGTACAAGTGGTAGCAACACGGGGAAATAACGGACTGTATTTTTGGTTACAATTGCAAGGGGAGGAGGGTCATATTGCCAAGCAATGTACTAAGCCCAAGAGGAAAAGGGATGAAACATGGTTCAACGATAAAGTGTTGCTGGTGCAAGCTCAAGCAAGTGGTCAAGCTTTATCAGAGGAAGAAATAGCATTTTTGGCAGATCCAGGACTTCCTGACATTCAAAACTCTCAGACAGTCATGACCCACAATGCTGCTTATCAAGCCGTGATCTGGATGCCTAAGACTCTGATTGTGATGAACTCAATTCAGCCAAAATTGCTCTCATGGCCAATCTCTCAAGGAATGGCTCAGATGCACTTACTGAGGTACACAATCCAGATAATCTAAACTATGACTTATTCAATCAAAGTGAGCAGATAATGACGTCTTCTGAACAATCCAATGATGTGGGTCAGACAAAAACTGACATAACCAGTGATAGCAATATCATTCCTTATTCTCATAATCTAATGAAACACAACAGAAAACTGTCCAGAATTCTAAACTCTTCTGCTCAACAAGAATGCCTGATATTGTCTATGTTTGACCAATTAAGTACCCAAGTGACAGCATTGCACCACTGTTAATAAAGCTTTGACTACCGAGCTTGACAGATATAAAGAAGAGGTTAAAGATTTGAAAGAAAAGCAAAATGTTGAAAAACAGTTTTCTCCAGGATCAAATGAAAGTTTTGCCGAGACATTGTAAACGTCTTAAGCAGAAACTTTTGAACAAGTGCAAAGAAAGTGACTGTTTAATGAAAACAGATTCTGAAGGTCAAAATGATTTGAAATTGGAAGAAAACAGAAAAATTGATAGAGAAATTGCTTTAGAAAAGAAAATTCAACAACTTGACATCACATTTTCCAAAAGAGGTCAATCTGTCACAAAACGTTTCATATGATGACTAAATCCAAAATTTGTTATTATCATTCCTCTAAACAAAGCTATCCGTTTTTGAAAAACTTTCTAAACTGAAAATAGGGCTCGGGATCAAAGCCAAAGCTGTAATGACGGTAATACCATTCTAAAAAGGATACTATTGTAATGCCTGGATCTGATGAAACATTAGAGATTAGTGAAGAGAGTCATTCAAAACTGCATTAAAAGAACAAGATCCATGTTTAGAAACATAGAGTGAACACCGAAACCCATCAATTTATGCCATTCTTAATAACCGATTACTAACAAACGATTTTGTTTGACAAACTAAATTTACTTTGTGAACATGCCTATTTGGAAAGCGACTTCGGTCCCAGCTTCAGAGCCCATCTCATCTTCCATAACCGTCATAGTTGAGGTTTCCAAAAAGAACATCCTACAGTAAGTATGGTGAATACTAGCTTGAAAGAGCCTTAAACCTATGCTTACTGGCTTTGATCAGGTTTGTCAAAGAAAGAACCACTTGCCACAAGCTATCACAGAGGGCACGTGGGGTTTTGAACATACAAAGGCCTTGTTTGTGAGATGAAATTATTCTTTATAAAAGGAATTAAAAGATATCTTCAATACTTCAACAATACTTCTGGTTTGAAGAACTTGCCGATGACAAAAAGTCTTTTATCCAATGGACCAGGCTTTCGAACCAAACATCGCTTGGAGTCCAGAACGTCGAAGTTAAAATAAATCAAGTTTGTGTGAAAATGAAACGCCTCTTGCACAGAGCCATTGATAAGGATATTGTAAAGACTGTTAGAATTTGTCTGTGAAGCAAGTGGGAAAACTGTAATGAATGTCAAAGATGTCTCGAACTCAAGGACTGAGCCTTCGTCAATAAAGAAGGATTTAGTTTGATCAAATAAACCTTACAAAAAAGCTGTAAGAGAATAACGACTCTTGAAAAACATTGCATCACTTTGGAAGCTGATTCTCAACATCAATCAAAAATTTTTCACAAGAAACAGTGTTTAAAATCAAAATGCGCCAAGTTTTAACTCAGCTCTGTTTGAATTAAGTGAATTGAGAGCTCAGTCTCAGCGAAAGACACAGTCATTGTCAAGTGAAAGAGCAAAATTAAGTCCTTAAAAGGAAATTGGATGATAGTACATCAAAATGGACATGGATTGAAATTGAGACTCTTAACATTGAATAGGAACATAGAGTGACAAAACTTGTTAACTGACCAGAGAATGACATTTAAACGACGTATAAACAACTTTTTGACTCATTAAACCAAAACGTGTCCATCAAAAGACAGTGTGATGCGTTAATCAAACAATCAATATAAAGTCTGGGAAGATTTCTTGATTTAAATGCAAAACCTTCAGGAACAAGGTTTGGCCATAGCAGCCCTAAAATTGAGTTAAGGAAACTTAAAGAAAAGCGTTAGAATATCGAGGATACTGTGACCCACGTCTGTTGTATTACCAAAAGTGTCTAAAGAGATAATATGGAACACCAATCACACCCAATTGTTGAATAAAAGGACTGCTCACGGTCTTCCTCGTATAATAAGCATACTCAGGAAGAAGCTATGGTCCTTAGGGATATAGTCGAACATGTAAAAAGCAAATATCCTCAAGAATTCACTTTTAAGAGTCATGCCTTTAGGTATACCAAATCATTCAGGATATGCTTTCACACATAAGTAAATCATGCCTAGCATCAACAATTGTGGTCCTCATTTATTGAGATCACACAGAGGAAAAAAGGACAAAAAGTTAGGTTTGCCAACTCACTCACATCCACAGAAAACAAAAACCAGACTCGACTTTAAACATAGATTCCTAACAAGTGTGTGTTGCATTCTAACAGGAGTAAGACTTTCACCTAGTGCTACGGATACACAGCCTTCAGGCAAATACCAGGAATAGATAGGATTCTGCAAACAACCAAGTAGTTATTTTCTAAGAATAAAGTAAGAAGCTCAGCCTAGAAACGTTAATCTAGTTTGAATAAAAGGAATGGTAGCTGTTAAAGTTAATGACCAGCGGTTGGCAGAATCTTAAGAAACAAGAATAAATTTCTTGATTATGTTTGTATTAATAACCATGATGAGTCAGTCTTCTGAAATTTGTGTGTTTCTTAATTCTATGAATTATGGTGAAATTTTCATGCTATACCTAGAGAAGAATCAATCTAAGAGAAGATATTTGGAAACCAACAAAAGGTGCTCACGCAGAATAGATATATTGGAAGACCTAGCGTCGGACCTTCACTATTGTAGGAAATACGTGCCCTTAAACTAGGATTACCACTACTAATGAAGTGCCTTCTAGGAAACCAATAGTTCTAGATTCTGATTCACCCAAACCTGTGGTTAAATTGGTATACTCAAGGAAACCTAGGAAGAATAAGAATACTGAGCCCGTTAGGAAAACTAAGGTTTTAAAACCAATGTCTGCTAACAAATAGGAACCCAGTAAATCCTAGGGATCCACAAAAACCAATATTCCATCTACATCTGTAAATGAATGCAGGCGTCCCAATCGTCCTCTGGTATTGGATTCGGATGCACGACAGCACATGACCGTAGACCGCTCTCCAGCTCACCAATTTCATCAGTAAATTCCTTGGGTTACAGTCAAATCGGGAATGATCATGTTGCAAAGATAATGGGTTTTGAATTATTCAGATTGGGAAGTTACTATTTCAAGGGTTTATTACGTTGAAGGACTTGGGCATAATCTATTCTCTATGGGATAATTATGTGACTCCAATCTCGAAGTGGTCTTTCGTCAACACACATGCTTCATTCGTAATCTAGACGGTGTTGATTTATTGACGGGATCTCGAGGGGATAATCTTTATATACTCTCACTTTGGAATATGATGGCATCCTCCTCCCATTTGTCTATGTCCCTATTGTCAAAGGTCTAAAACCAAGTCTTGGTTATGGCATCGTCGTCTATCTCATTTGAACTTTGGTTCTATTAATCATCTTGCAAGACATGGACTTGTACGAGGTCTCCCTAAGCTCAAGTTTGAGAAGGATCACTTATGTTCTGCATGTGCATTAGGCAAAAAGTGCAAAGAAACCCTACAAACCCAAATCTGAGACAACCAATCAGAAAAACTCTAATTGTTGCATAGGATCTGTGTGGGCCAATGCGTGTCGCGAGTGTCCAATGAAAGAAGTACATCCTCGTTATGTCGAACGACTACTCTCGATTTACATGGGTAAAAACATGATTGCGATCAAAAATGGAACTCCAGCATTTATATCAACATTTTTGAAGATGATCCAAAATACGACTTAAGGAAATCGTTTTTGTCGCATCAGAACAATAATGGAAACTGAGTTTGTTTAACAAACATTGCGTGTAAATTGATGAGAAGGGTTGGCATCTCTCATGAAACATCAGTTGCACGCTCTCGCCACAGCAAAATGGTGGTTGTTTTGAAAAAACGAAATCTAAGACGCTAATTGAAGTAAGCCCGCACTATGTTTAAATTTATGCAAAAGCACTTTATTTTTATGGGCCGAAGCGGTTGCCACAGCCTGTTATACCCAAAATCGTTCCATGATACGTCATCGTCACGGTAAAACACCATACGAGCTTTTGCACAACAAACCTCCCGATCTTTCGTATCTATATGTGTTTGGTGCACTTTGCTACCCAACGAATGATAGTGAGAATTTGGGCAAGTTAACAACAAAAGGCTGATATTGGTATTTTCAATATGGATATGGCTCCCACAAAGAAAGCATTCCGGATTTACAACAGACGTACCAGACGAATAATTAAAACCATTCATGTTGATTTTGATGAGCTGACCGCGATGGCTTCTGAACGCAATAGTTCAGGACCCGCTCTTCATGAAATGACTCCTGTATCGATCAGTTTCAGACTCCGAGCCCAAACCCTCCTACTTCAACACCATTTTAACCACCTTTGAGATCTGACTGGATTGTTGCTATCAACCAATGTTTGATGAGTCACTAATGTTAATTACAGAGCACCAGAAGTCATTGCTACCTATTCTGAAGCAGTTGCACCCTGAACAAGCTGTAAGTCAATTGGCTCACACTTCCTCAACTACAGTTTTTATCAAGATGCACATCACCAAGGAACTCTCGTACAACACAAGGAACTCAAACTCCTATAATTCTCATGATGTTAAGCAGATAATTATGATATGAGTTGCATATATGGGTAATGAATCCGTACTCGCTATTTTCAAAGTCCCAGAAGTACTTCTGATCAATCATTCATCCATCAGACGTTTATTCATATAATTGGATCCCCCCGATCACTAAGTTTTTCTGAACACAATTGCAAATGTACTAAGGATCACCCACTTAAATATCATCGGTGCTCTCATTGACAGACCAGTTTCCACATGACTACAACTCCATGAAACAAGCCCTATTCTGCTACTATTATGATGCCTTCTAACATCAGTTCGAACCCAAGATCTACAAAGAAGCATTAACTCAAGCATTTGAGTTGAAGCAAATGTTCATGGAGTTTGTAGTCATGTGGAAACTGGTCTGTCAAGAGCATCGATTATATTCTCAAGTGGGTGATCCTTAGTCCGTTTGCTATTGTGTTCAGAAACTTAGTGATCGGGATGCACAATTATATGAATAACGTCTGATGATGAAGATTGATCAGATAAGTAACTCTGGCATTTGAATAGCGAAGTACGGATCATTTACCCATATATGCAACTTTCAATATCATAATTATCTTCTTTCAATCAATCATGAGAATTAATAGGAGTTTGATTTCTTGTGTTGTACGAGAGTTTACATGTTGATGGGTAGCATCTTGATAACTGTAGTTTGAGGCGAAGGTGAGCCAATTGATACAGCTGTTTCTGGTGTGCAACTGCTTCAAGAAACGTAGCAATGACTTCTGGTGCTTGTAAATTACATAGTGACTCCAACAAAATGGTTGAAACAACAAATCCCAGTCTGATCTCAAGGTGGATACAAAGGTGTTGAAGAAGGAGGGTTTGGGCACTAGTCTGAAACTGATCGATACATGAGTTCCATTTTCATGAAGAGCGGGTCCTGAACTATTGCATTCAGAAGCCATCGCGTCAGCTCATCAAAATCAACATGATGGTTTAATTAATATCGTCTGGTACGTCTGTGTAAATCCGGAATGCTTTTTGAGGAGCAATCCAATGAAAATACCAATATCAGCCTTGGTTGTAACTTGCCCAAATTCTCACTATCATTCGTTGGGTAGCAAAGTGCACCAAACACATATAGATACGAAAGATCGGGAGGTTTGTTGTGCAAAAGCTCGTATGGTGTTTTACCGTGACGATGACGTATCATGGAACGATTTTGGGTATAACAGGCTGTGGCAACCGCTTCGGCCCATAAAAATAAAGGAGCTTTTGCATAAATTAACATAGTGCGGGCTACTTCAATTAGCGTACGATTTCGTCTTTCAACAACACCAATTTTGCTGTGGAGAGCGTGCAACTGATGTTTCATGAGAGATGTCAACCTTCTCATAATATTCACGCAATGTTTGATTAACAAACTCAGTTCCATTATCTGTTCTGATGCGACAAACGATTTCCTTAAGTCGTATTTGGATCATCTTCAAAAAGTTGATAATAAAAGCTGGAGCTTCATCTTTTGATCGCAAACATTTTACCCAGTAAATCGAAGTAGTCGATTCGACAATAACGAGGAATGAACTTTCTTTCCATTGACACTCGCACACGCATGGCCCACACAGATCCATATGCAACAAATAGAGTTTTTCTTGATTGGTGTCCTCAGATTTGGGTTTGTGGGGTTTCTTTGAACTTTTGCCTAATGCACATGCAGAACATAAGTGATCCTTCTCAAACTTGAGCTTAGGGAGACCTCGTACAAGTCCATGTCTTGCAAGATGATTGATAGAACCAAAGTTCAAATGAGATAGACGACGATGCCATAACCAAGACTTGGTTTTAGACGCCTTTGACAATAGACAAATGGGAGAGGATGCCATCATATTCCCAAGTGAGAGTGTATAAAGATTATCCCCTCGAGATCCCGTCAATAAATCAACACCTTCTAGATTGCGAATGAAGCATGTGTGTTGACGAAAAGCCACTTCGAGATTGGAATCACAGAATTGTCCCACAGAAAATAGATTATGCCCAAGTCCTTCAACGTAATAAACCCTTGAAATAGTAACATTCCCAATCTGATAGTCTCCATAACCCATTATCTTTGCAACTTGATCATTTCCGAATTTGACTGTACCCAAGAATTTACTGATGAAATTGGTGAGCTGAGAGCGATCTCCGGTCATGTGCTTCGAGCAACCGGAGTCCAAATACCAGAGGACGATTTGGACAACCTGCATTCATTAAGAGAAGTAGATGGAATATTGGTTTTTGTGGATCCCCAGGATTTACTGGGTTCCTGTTTGTTAGCAGACATTGGTTTTATAACCTTAGTTTTGCTAACGGACTCAGTATTCTTATTCTTCCTAGGTTTCCTTGAATATACCAAATTAACCACAGGTTTGGGTGATTCAGATTCTAGAACTATTGGTTTCCTAGAAGGCACTTCATTAGTAGTGGTAATCCTAGTTAAAGGGCACGCATTTCCTACAATAGTGAAGGTCCGACCGGTAGGTCTCCAAATATATCCTATCTTAGTGAACACTTTTCCTGTTGGTTTCCAAATCTCTTTCTTAGATTTTCTCTTCTTAGGTTTAGCACGAAATTTCACATCATTCATAGAATTAGAAACACACAAATTATCAGAAGACATGCAATCATCACCGTTAATACAGACATAATCAGAATTATCATGTTTCTTGGAATTCTGCACAGACGCAGATCCATTAACTTTAACAGTACCATTCCTTTTATTCAAACTAGATTTAACGTTCCTAGAGTGAGCTTCTACTTTATTCTTCGAATTACTACTTGGTGTTTGCAGAATCTTATCATTCCTGGTATTGCCTGAAGGCTGTGATCCGGTAGCACTAGCAGTAAGTCTTACTCCTGTAGAATGCAACACATGTTTGTTAGAAACTATGTTTGAGGTCGAGTCTGTTTTTGTGTTTTCTGTGGATGTGAGTGATTCGGCAAACCTAACTTTCTTGTCCTTTTTCCTCGGTGTGACCGCAACTAATTAAGGATCAAAATTGTTGATGCTAGGGCAAGTCCTACTTATGTTTGAAAGCAATTCCTGAATGACTTTGGTATACCTAAAGGCAGACTCTAAAAGTGAATCTTGAGGATAATTTGCTTTTACATGTTCGACTATATCCCTAAGGACCAAAGCTTCTTCCCGAGTGTGCTTAATGTAGGAGGAGTGAGCAATCCTTTTATTCAACAATTTGGGTATGATTGGTTCCACATTATCCTTAGACACGTTTGGATCAACAGAGTGGGTCTCAATAGCCTCCTTATCTAATGCTTTTCCTTTGTATATTAAGCATAACCCAGAAGAAGCTTTGGTCCTTAGGATATAGTCTAATCGACTATATCCCTAAGGACCAAAGCTTCTCCTGGGTATGCTTAATATACGAGGAGTAGCACATTTTTATGTCAACAATTTGGGTGTGATTGGTAACCCATAAATTATCCTATAGATCCTTTTGATCTACAGAGTGGGTCATAGTAGCCTCCGGTATCTAACGCTTTTCCTTTAAGTTTCTAACTCATTTTTTTAGGGCAGCTAATGACCAAACCTTTTACCTGAAGTTTTGCATTTAATCATAAATCACACCCAGACTTATATTGACTTGGCATGATTAACGCATCACATTGTTCTTTTGATTGACACGTTTTGGTTTAATCGAGTCGATAAAGTTTGCTTTATAAGTCTGTTTCCAAATGCTCATTCTCAGCAACAATTTTGTCACTCTAGTTCCAATTCAATTGTTAAGAGTCTCAATTTCATCCATGTCCATTTTGACTGTACACTCATCACATTTCCATTTAAGGACCTTAATTTGCTCTTTTAACTTGACAATGACCTGTGGTCTTTTGCTGAGACTGCGCTCCTACAATTCACTTAATCTCACTACACAATACTCGACAGCAGCTATCTACAGCTACACGGTCGTGCATACTCTTCATCTGGACACCTCTATCACTCTAGAAACCCACATTCACTCTCTCTCTATGTCCGAGTCCTCCGTACAGACAAAATCTCTCCTTCTAGTTTCATCTCATAACGAGACACAACACCGTCACTCAGGTCAGCAGACATCATTGCGTAGAATCTGCATTGCGTGTCTCTTTCTATTTCTCGAAGACAAGTTGTAAAATTAAAAAAACACCATATCTGAACGAGGTAGGGAGAGAGCACTAGGAGTATTGCGAGCTTCTTCTTCTTGACCATGTGACTCATAAGAGGACACACTCCAGTTACCATACTTCATGCAGTGTGTAGAGGTAGGAGCTCATTTAGTCGTATAGCGATACATGGTGGAAGTCAACATGACTGTTGTTACACACACGATGTATTGCTATACACGGCTACGGTCTCTCCAACTTGCATTCACACAGACTTCAAAGGTGCACAACATGCTCTGACAAGAGTAATAAGTCACAATGGCATTTGTTAGCCTAAGTGGCGATTAGGTCATTTTCACTCTAAACTGATTCATTTAACTTCAAAAGTTCCTGGACTCCAAGCAATGTTGGTCGAAGAATAGTGCCTTATTTCCATTTGATAAAAGACTTTGTGTGGACAGGCGGCGAGACTATTTTACAGGATTCATCGATCGCGCGACAAGTTTGTACTCTCTGGGAGTACATATTGGAATGGAGGGGGAGCAGGCATTACTGTGTAATACAGGATTGGCGTGTTATACGAGTGACGCATACGTTTTAACGCATTGATTTAGCATCAGATACGTATGAGTGAATGTTGATTTGGTGTATCATCTTGTGACTGCGTGCACCAGTGCTAGGTGGGTCTCTCACTACAGATACCACGGGCTTGGAGAGAACTGTTGGGTGATAGGAGGTGTGGATTGATTTATCATTCATATCGCGAAGAGACGCTAATAACATGCCACGGACAATTGATATATGCTGTGCTATAAACGCTTGGAAGTAGTCGAAGCTTCTTACTTGACTGCACGCTTTCTGCGCGGTTCCTCGTGATTAAGAAGACACAGAGGAAATAATGACGCAGATATATAGGAGCGTTGGTCAGACGATAAAAAGGTGATGACAGCTGGGTCAGGGAGGCGAGTAAGAGATACTGAGATGAACATTAAGAGCAATGACTCAACACATAATGTCAGGGATGTGAAGGACGTACCGATATGGATGCCACATTATAATCTTTGAGAGTGACATAAGCACTGTAGGATTAGAGTACATAACACTGAGGTAGTTTGGCCAGCGAGATGCGATGGAGTATGCGTCTTATACGGGTGGAGTACGTAATGGTTTAGGGTGGTTTTGAGGCACTGGAATTGTAAGGTGAGAGGTGATTGAGGTAGCACGTTAGTTGACTAGAGGAATGCACTCTAGAGAAGTGTCAGGGGACTAGCTACAGATCATGAATGATAAAGACAATGTCTGTGTGCTTAGGTCGCAGTTAGTTAGTGGGAGAGGGAGAGGGGTGATTTGTGGGGGTATGGAGATGAATTAGAATGTGTGATGGTACAATGTGTGGTCGTGGTGGGCTTTGCAGTGGAGCAATGAGAGGATAGGACAATGTGAGAGTCACACACAGGGGGAGGGGGGTGAACAGTGCTAATGAAGAGGCGAGAATATTGATCTTCGTTAGACAGTACACAGTGAACACAGGTCTTGTCAGGACTAGACAAGACGAGGGAATGAATGCACGCAGCGGTATGTCTATGGCAGGGGCGTACTTAGGAGGGGAGTGAGCGAGAGCGATGTGACACAAGTACTAGGGTTTGTTCGGTGGAGTGTGTAATCTGGTTAGATCTACTATAGAGATTCAGCGGCGAGTGTATGTCTGGGGGTGAGTACTAGTATTGGACAGGTGGAATAATATTACAATGGGTAGGTGGGTGATGTAAGTGAATGACTGACTATGTTGGCACTTTTAGTGATGCGGATGGATAGGCTGACAGCACGGATGGGACTTTTAGCTTACTGGGATAGAATGATGGGATTTGGGGTCACTATTTTTGTTGAGTCGGGTAGAGAGAGCTTAGAGAGACGACATGTAGTTTAGAGAGAGACAGACATGGGACTCTTGAGGGATGGGGTTGCAGAGTTAGGAAGCAGTATACCATCTCATTACAAGTTGACACATGTGGTAGTAGAGTGAGTATTGAGTAGTATAGGATAGACACTGTTACGATAGGGGGCGCGTGTAGAACACACGAGTGACTTATAACAGGATATGTGCACACTTGGAGTAGTCAGCGTAGTGTCACGCACGTGGAGAGGTGAGTGGAGTGTTGGTCAGTTGTACATAGGGGCACAGCAAGATAGATCTCATATTTAGAGAGAGCTTGATACAGCGGAGTCATTACTATGTTAGGTGTGCGAGTGGGTTTAATGGTGGGAATAGGTAGGATCTTACCTCATTACAGTGTGAGATTTAGTGGAGCACACTTACTGGAGGTGTGTGACATAGAGACAGAAGTGGACTTTTACAAGGGGGGTAGTACCTGCGGCAGATGGAGTTGTCACTCTTGAACAGTATGTACACATTCGAACGAGGCTTGTTGTACGGAGACACTATAGACAGTGGTGTGGGGATGGTCTGTGTTGCATCTTGTAGGTGTGACAGGAGACGTCAGGAAGGGTAGTATCAGCGAGATCGTTTGGTGTGACAGAGATTACTATTGATACTAACGATGATTGTGTTGATCTGTTGAATGTGCTTAACAGTGGGGGGATAGACAGTCATTGAATACACAGTGGGATGATTTCTCTCTGATAACGTGGATTCTTGCAGTTAAGATGGTGGTAGATGGTGATGTATGATTGGCATAGCGGATGTTAACAAGGAGTTTAGTATTTGGATTATGTAGATGGGGATCAGTGTTAGAGTCACGAGTGAGAGACAGCGAGGGTGTGTGTAGGTGGTTCTCTTGGATGTATGTCAGGTATGCAGGTGATATTACTTGTAGATATTGTGGAGTTTTTGGGTTCATCTGAGGATCCATAGGAAGTGTGAGTAGGTTGGGTTATGCAGTACAGGTTGGAGCAGAGCATTGTGGAGTATCTCAGACAGATAGTGTGACACTGAGATGTGTTTTATTGGGTGATAATTTTTCTATTAGAAAACAAAGGGGTAAGGTGGGTAGCGGTATCTTCACACGTGGTCTGGAGCGTGGAGATTGATTGATCACAGGCGGGAGGGAGGGTGTGTGAGTACGGCGAGTCTAGGGTGAGAACTCTGATTTACGCTGAGATATTATCTTGGTACTAACGGAGCGTGGTATAGTAGAGATTGTTGGGACATAGAGACTGGTGATGGTTGTGTTGATCTGACATAGAGTATCTACAATGATCACACATGATTCTGAGTTATATTGAACGTTACGGATACAAGTCATATTTACGATATGATGTGACACATGGATTCGTAGAATGCTACGAGTTTTTACATTGGGGGTGGTAGGGAGGAGAAGTGTGGGAGGTTCTCGGTTGAAGGTTTGGAAGATGACGTGATATTAAGACACACATTTGTCTTTAGACGTTATGTAATAAACGGTGAGGTGCTCAACTTCTTGATGGTGGGATTAGCATAGCATCAACTAGCGGTGACGAGCGAGATTCTCATGATGCTGTTGAGGTCTGATCACACAAGATGTACGACGGTGTGGTTTGTAATGTGTGAAGAAATGTTAGAGGACGGCATGAGCAACGTAGGTGGGGCTATAGAGTCATCAGACACATCTGTCAAGGATGTCATTTCGGTTAAACAATCTTAGAGTCGTGGGCGTTCAAAGGGCAGTTAACATTTGTCCATGAGGGTGATGGGCACACACAAAGACAGTACACATCTCAGAGTGGAATAGTGATTACTCTACATAGAGGGGGGTGGGAGGAGGGAGGGACGGTTGCACATTCTTATGTAGATATGGTCTCTACTGGAGTAGTACGAGACATACGCGACAGTGAGGAGACTTCACGATGGAGACACAGGTAGGTATTGAGGGGAGGTGAAAAGTGTGTTGGTGGAGGGGGGAGTGTGTATGGGGGGTTCGTTAAGCACGTGTAGGTGCGACACTATTATTAGAGCGTGAATGGAGGAGGGGGTGTGGTTGAGGGTGGGTATTATGATGGGTTGTCTCTGGGAGATTCACTATCTTACACGAGTGAAGATGAGAGACGTAGAGGGATGGGAGACATCTAGTCACACACCTAGTCTAGGACAGACTCTGGACACAACAGACGGTCTACATTGTACAGTGGGAGTAGGGATGTTACGTACTGGAGTTATTTAGTTATGATTATGTAGTGGGGGGTTTTTTGTTCACACTTAGTTGTAGAGGCAGAAGGAGTCAGAGTAGGTTGGGTGGCTGAGGATTGCAGGGTGGCTTAAAGTATTATTGTGCTGTGGGTTGGATTGTGGTTGGAGTATAGGTGGTGTGCAGTGAGGTGATACATCTTTAGGTTAGGTGGGGGTGAGGAGGCGGTGGAATATATAGACAGTCTATTAGTACAGAGATTTTGTGGTTGGGTTAACTCTGATCGGTAAGTAGATGTCTAGTGTCTTCTGTGGGGGTGTAGATATCTGGAGTTTGCATTGAGGTTAGAGTGAGGAGTAGGGTGCGAGATGATCGGTGTATACAATTGTGTGTAGGGATAGGGTGTCTGGACGAGTTGTGTAGTACATGTTCTTTCTAGATGGATGGATTTATATAGATACTTAGTGGGTGACAGTACAGGGGGTAATGGAGAGTTAGGTATGAACAAGATTCTGTAGAAGAGTAGTGACTGGGTTATCTGTGGGTATAAGAAGGATAGTCACTATGTGTGTTGTGTGGTGAAGAGAGACGGAGTGTAGATATGAGGTGATACGAAGGTACTTAAAGAACAGTGGATCTTCATAACTAGGATTGGAGATACTATGTCGATATGGCATGGGTTGATATGCCATATTTGGGTTCTCTTCGATGAGCATGATACTAGAGAGAAGAGTGGACGATATTGTGGCGAGTATAGCGGTGGGCTCACGTAGTGCTATTGGTGGCAGGGTAGTCTTGTGAGTGTCTGGGATGTAGTGAATTTAGAGGCGTGTATACAGTAAGAGTGAGAGAGGCTGACTTGGGAGGTGTGATAATGCGTGTGATCTACAGCAATATTTACTAATGCGATGGCACGCGTGTTATATGGTAACTATAGGAACTAGGAAGTGCTGGGGCCGAGAGGACGCGTATGACTTTGTAGCGTTGCGGCTGGTGTAGGGTAGATGACACATGGATAGTGTGGTGTCTGTTAGGCTATAGTGAGTCACAACGAGGCGTGCTTCACGTGACATTGATCTAGGGGGTGGGAGCGAACATTCTCATGATGCAACGTCACACAGATGTAGGTTCAGTTGCAGTTTAGGTGTGTGAGCACTGATATTTCTGTGGGATATATCGACATCTGGGTGCATTTCAGCTGTGTACAAAGCATCATTATACAGATTGAGGGGTGACTGTTAATTATGACTCTCGAGATGTACAATATATTAAAAGGCATCACATCATCTGACGATAGTGGCGGGAGATGGTACTTAGGGGTGAGTAGGATTAATGATACAGCATTTTAGATTAGTGATTACTAGGTGACATAGTGAGGAGTGCGGTAAACTGAGAGGGGCCTTCACGAGAAGGGGTCAGCGGGGTTCATAGTGAGAGTAGGGTAGCAGGCGAGCGGATGTAGCACAGTTAAGGTGCATGTAATTAGGACACGTAGAGGGTTTTGTTTTGTTTTACGTCAGAGACAGTTAGGTATCTAGTGGGTTATGGCTTGTGTACTCTGATTTGGTTACAGGTGGACACTCAGAGATGATAGTGAATATAAGGTGGGGACTTGGGATGGCGGAGGAGACAAGACAAGTGTATGTGGTGGGAAAGGCTGTTGAGACAAGTTGAGACAATTGGCATGGGGGGAGATTAGATCGACGTGAGAGCAGTCTCTGTGTAGTGGGATGACTCGGATAAATTCATGAATTTAAGAACTAGTGTAGGTAGGGAGCACGGATCTCTATTACACTCACTGGGATATAGAGACATGCATGTTACAGATTTCTCAAGTGCGGATGAGGACGTGACATACAAGAGGGCGTTAGATTATTGATAATGTCGAGAGTGTGAGATACGTATATCAACCATGGAATGATTGTATTGTGGGTGTAGTTAACAGTGCAGATGAGGGAGGTGAGGTGAGTAGTCTGTGTCTTTTACACGCAATCTACTCTTAGATCTTGGGGGATATGGTGTGAGTGATGAGAGACAGCAATTTATTTATGGGAACGGCTTTAGGGCGGTCAACACACATATCAAATATGAAGAGATCGACGTATTCGCGTGGGGTGGGGATGCCGATGAGTATCGAGTGTGGATCACAGAAAGATCTAGGAGGAAGAATGTTGGGTGAGTCTCTCTGGATATATGGGACACAGTGAGTGATGGTTTGTATAGGTATGGGTGTGACACAGTAGAGAGGGACTATATATGTATCTGATGGTCACGATACTAGAGTGTGGAAGAGCTGTGATGGTTCTCTCACACAGGAGAGCGAGCGTGTGATAGTATGATGGATCTCAAGTAGGGAGTAGATTGGAGTTAAGTAACGGGTTAGTTATTGGACTGTAGGGGGGGGTTCGTCATTAGGGACTATGTTGTGGTGGGGATTGGGGGGTATTTTATTAGTTGGACATCTGTCGGGAAGTCGGGGGTGTTAGTTGGTTGGAAGAGGGTTGTGGGAGTAGGGTGGGGGGATTTGGGTTAGATTGTGTTTGGGGTGGGTGGAGAGGGGGTTTTGTTTAATGTTATGGGGGATTGGAAGGGAGTGGGTGGTGGGAGAGTTTAGTATTTGAGGGGGGGGGGGAGTGTAAGGTTGAGAGATATTATTGGGTATGGGGGATGGTGGAGAGAGATTTGTGGTGTGGGGGGGTTATGTGTTGAGGGTGAGTATGATTTTAATGTTTTGTTGGTTGGAAAGGGGGGTGATTGATATAGAGTTTGTTAAGTTGGTGGGATATGTGTTTTGTTGGTTGTGTTTGGGGGTGGGTGAGATATTTGTTTTATGTGGGTTGGAATAGGTGTTGGGAAGGGGTTGTTGGGAGTGGGGGAGGGGTGAATTTAGTTTTAAAGTTGAGTGGGTGTAAGTAGTGGGAGGGGAGGTGGATTTTAGTTTAGGAAATAGGAGTTAGAGTGAAAAGTAGTTAGGTAGGGTTTAATAGGTTTATATAGGGAGGAGGGTGGGGGGGGTTTGTGTTTTTTTTTACTTGTGGGGGAGTGTGGGGGGTGGGGGTTGGGTGTTTTGGTTTTGGGGGTGTGTGGGGGGGGGGGAGTGGAAGGTTTTGGATGGGTTATTTGGTGTGTTGTGGTTTGGGGGGTGAAGTGGGGGGGGATTTGGGTGTATGATTGATTGAGGTTGGAATTTGAGAGGTGTGGAGTTGTGTTGGTACTTATAAGTGAGTGCACACTTACAAAATAACAATCATCATATTATTCAAAGAACTTCACTATGCGTGAAATTTTTGAAATAAGTATTCTCAAAGTCCCACGAGATCATTTGTTCATGGAACCTATGCCTTACCACTAATTGTGATTGTTGTGGATAAGACATTAGTATTTAACTAGGATCGTCATGCACTGATCTTATTTGGTATTTAGATAATGGAATTGTAGGCAGTTGTATTAAACAATGAATTGATATACGTGGTATAATCGTTTTTATTTATACTATTGTGTTCTATATTTGCATGTTTAAATCCTTGAATAAATTTATTTATTCTAAATTATGTCCATTACCAGTTAACGATATGGGAATATTGTTAAGACAAGGTAAATGTGAGTGTCTGGTTGTATTCCAGAGAATACGTAAAGATGATTCTCGCCAGCTTCGCATGTTATTCAATGTGGATGAATATTGGATCCCCACCGTGTGATAATTACTTTATGTATCGGCGTCATTGGTGAATTACACACATGGTGAAAGTTATGTTTATCCTTAGACTTGAGATGCAAGCGGGTTTTGCATGCATGGATAGCTTTTCTTGATAATAAGCCTACCACTAGTCTGTCAAAAGGTAGTTATAAGGGCTATTTTTAGAAGTGTTTTGAAGTACATGATGGACACTTGTAGTCAAAATAGGATTTGTTCCTCCACATATTTAGGAGTTAGATACTTACTGGGGCCCTCGTTGGGTTGATCAGATATTTGCTTGGCCGAGCCCAAAGTGTAGTTAAGATGATTCTTTTTACATTTGGTGATCTGAATCAATACAGATGCGAGAAACATAATCGTTAAACTATGGAATGACTATTGTCCCATATCCATATTTAACATTATATCTGAAACAAAGGGATAGGACTAACTGAATCCATAGAAGGCTGAGTTGTTTTTCCAAAAACTACAAACTCAGGTATTTCTGGGAGCATTGATGATGTGGCTAGACTATTTTTAAATGTTAGTATGTTATATAATATGAATGAGACATTGTAAGTGGGAGCTGCTGGGTTTGTGCTCATGTTATACGAATATTTATACGGCTAGAAATACGTGAGCCTGCGGGGTCACACACGTTATACATTTAGGTATCATTCTATTAATGTTAATATTAATATAATTGTATATTTATTATTTATATTAATATATGATTCGACGAATGAACACTAACGATCGTTAATTAGTTTATTAATTGTAACTAACTAATAAGGCTTTTTAATTAATGAGTAATTAAATGTAATTAACCATAAATAATTAGAAAAGTCAACCCCAAGGGGTGTTGGACTTTGTTCGACCGGTTAGGAGGCCCAAGGGGGTTTGGGTTGGGTTTTGAGCTATCTTTTCCTATAAGGTATGTATTTTAGGTAAACCTTAAATACATCCCTATATAAGGAGGACCCTAGAGCTCATAATTCTCATCCCTTATTTTTTCTTCCTTTATGGTTTGACAACACACACATAAATCTAGGGTTTTTGTGTCTTTGATCTTATTGGTGCTTACATATTCGTTGGTCAGGAATTAGCATTCGGGTGATACTGCTTGACGTGTAGTGTATGAACTTCGTGGAGGTTACTTCCTTTTAGTAACTAGAAGTAGTTTTCGGTAAAGCACGTTTATTACACACGTGCGTGTACTTCAAGATCCTCGTTCTTCACTAGCTTGATTACTAACGGTATGTTTCCTTATTTATGTTTTATATGTTAATTATTTATGATATATAAATTGATCCACTGCGTAGCTCGTAGAATATGATGTGTAATATTATTTGTTATTAGATAACAATTTCCAAAAGTAATCACACACTTGCAAAAGACGAAATAAACTCAAAGGTTATGATCAACTTCAAAAGGCGGAATGAACTCATCAAGGTTATGATCAAGTTAATTAGATCCCATATCATAGATATCATGGAGAGTCTTTGATATTAGGTTGTATTCTACAACCTTTCCAAATAAGTTGATCACCAAAAATGAATCCTCTTCCCTTTCTCCTAAAATAATACTAAAAACAGTGGACCAAATCGACCATCCTTCGTGAAGTAGAGTCATAAAGTCGTCAGTATTAACAAGGTACCTAACCGACCACACAGAAAACCCTTTCCTCATCTCGATAATAATAAACTCTTTAGATCCAACATAATCTCTACGAACAAGAAGCAAACACCCACGCGACCCGAACAGTTTCCCTTCCAGATGCAACATTTGAGGTATGTGTATGCTTATTAACATTTGAAGCATATAGCCATAAGACTTGACGAAGTTCCTTCCTTGAGGGATTTGTATGGCTGTTATAACTGGATGGTCATGGTCTTTAAGATTTAACTTGTAATATGTAAGCTGTGTATTCTCAGTTTCTAGCTAACGGAAGACATCATTCCAATAGATTGCACTGTCAAAATGATCAAAACTGAAAAAGTTAAACCGGTCCCTACACAAGCTCCAATTGCCTGTCTCTAAAGAGTAAGTTTGTATAATAATGTCAGAAGATGTGTGTCCAACATGCACCACTTTGTAGTGAAGTAATTTTGTAGGATCAAAAGCCATTCTCAATCTAGCACTTCTATATAAAGGTGAATCATCATGCGAGTAATATGGATGCGGACATTCACTATTCTCATCATCAAATACTCTCTAATGTACGTCTAACACCCAATTATTGGTTGGTCTCTACCATCAACTAACTTGTTATTCAATAACTTACAAAGATTGTTCACAAGAATATCACACTTAGCTCTGTCTATTCATACCAAAATGTTTCATGTTATGCTGGTGTTATCATTAGTAACATCATTTAAATATTATTAAGCTATAGTTTATACCTGGAAAATGTGACATTGCCCAAGATGAATGTGGTATCTTTTGAAGTCGTTCATAAGCTTCTGGGTTAAAGCATTTTAGATCATCCATCAGTTTCTCAAACTGAGCGATAGTGGTGGCTGTTGAAAATCCTTGTAAATTCTTTAGGGCACAGTTTGGTTTGATTAGGGACAAGGAAATGTAACTAGTTCTCAAGCCTATAAATACCCATCCACATTTACCATAAAACACTTCTTGAGACTTGTAAACACACAAACACTCAACAAATAAGTCATTGTCTTATTTCTCTCTTGTTTCGGGTCCTAAGCCGCAAACAAACACCCTCACAATTCATTCGAACCTAAAATAAGTTTTATAGTCATCACACGAGGTCACAAGGAGAATACACGAGCCAAGGTTTGGTAAATTGTATAAGCTTTAAAGCTTAGGATTGGTTATTCGATCGTGTATACGTTGGGTTAGCATTCTACACGTCCAAACTCATCAACCAAGTCACTAGGACTCTTTGTAAGTCGTATACAAGGCTATACACTTCATATTATAATTAATTCTCTGATGTCTAGACGTGTAGGCCACGATAATAGGTGATCAACAAGTTTTCATAGGCGTGAACACGCATGGTTCAACCCATGCGTGGCACACGTACGTATATATACATACATTTGACCTTGTGTGGTGCTAGAATACAAAGAAACGTGTATAAGGAGATTTAATGACAAGCAAGGGCTTAAACGTTTTCGTTTATACGCAAATGAGGACACCAACGCGAACAATAACTCTTATACACAAATTTTTACAAAAACCACACGTAAACTTTTAAAGAAAATGAAATGGCGTGGCTAGGGAAGGTGTATACGAGATTCTTAAACATTTTCATGTGATATATCGCGATTAAGAAATGCTAGACAAATTGTATTGGTACTAGAGGTCCTAACAAAACCCTACAAGAACCTTAATAAACCAATCGGACCCTATTGGGTCCAATAGCCTATGAACGTCCCAAACAGGCCCAACAGGCCAAGCTTCTGGGTCCACAAATTTATAATAAGCACTTTGTGCTTATTAGGAGGTCTAATATGCTTGTTGGGCCCACATGGACTCTCATGTACTTTAAAAACCTAACCGGACCCTTAATGGGCTTGGCGGCCCATTACCGTGGCCAAACACGAGCCTATAAGCCACGAATAAGCTTGGACAGCTTATTGGTGAGCTTATGCAGCTTATGAGACTTATTATAGACTTAGGAAGTTATTGGACCTAAATGGATCAAGCCCAAACACTTAAAATGCTATTCGGGCTCATATCGTGCCAAAAACAAAGCCCATTAGCGAGCTTATTAGCTTATTGAATAAGCCATATAAAAACCGAGCTTAATAGTAATCTTAAATGCCTAATGAAACTAGGAAAAATAAGTTGGATCATGTATTGAAACCCTATTGGACTTTTAATAACATTCGGACTAGAGTTGTTGGGCCAACGAGCCCAATGAGCTCGAATAAGCTCAAATAAGCTCACCCGAGCTTATTTTTCTGGTAAATGGATTCATATAGTTTAAATAAGCTTAAAAAGTGCATATGTACTTTTAAAATCTTAATTTGGTCATTTATTAGCTTAATGGGCCTTAACGGGTCCAATAAGCCTAATAAGCTTAAATAAGCTCATCCAAGCTTATTTATAAGTTGTTTCAGCCTTTGTGGCTTATTTGAAAGTAATAAATCTTAATGTCACCAGTTAGATCTTATTTGGACTAAAAAATGCAATTTTTTTAAGCCAAGGGATTAAAAGTGTAAATTTGTAAACTTGAAGTTGAAAACTGTCAAAAATTGTTTTTATAAAGTCTAGGGGCTGTTTTGTCATTACTGAAACTTAAGGGGCTGTTTGGAACATGTGAGGACCTAAAATGAAATTGTTGTAAAGTTGAAGGACTAAAGGTGTAATTATGGAAACCTAGGGGTTAAAGTGTAAATATTATATTTTCATAAACATAGGGACTGTTTTTGTAAATATAGCAAACCTAAGGGTATTTCATGAACAAAGGTGATTTTAATAACCACTTAACATATCGGACGAGTTATATATTTTAGAATCGGATAATTATACAGAGTTAAACGCCGGCTTAATAAAACTGAAATATTTATTAATAACGTTTATACATATACTTACACGTGCGTAACCGTATACCTTCCCAAGAACCATCGGGTAAAAACAAATGCAATAAACAATGCACCACCTCATCTAATAAATAAAACAAGTGAAATAACATTATATCTAAAACTACAATTTTAATTGCAGTTTATGCATAAATATCGTTGACCCAGACCTTGTAGACTAAGACTAACGACTGGAGGCCGTATTTACTTAGGTATTTGACGGTGTGATTCTTTTACATGGATATAATTATCATTTTTAGAGGACTACTTACTAAGGTAAGTTCATAGCCCCATGTTTTACAATTATTTAAATGATTTACATCTTTGGGGTGAGAACATACTTTGTTTTACAAATCGGACGCAAGTGTACATTTTATACTATGATTACGTGTTTGCCTAAGTAGCGATAACCCACTGAGCCCTTTATCATGAAATATCAATCACTAGATTGTGAGCGCGAATGTTATAAATAGATCTATTTGGGATTGACATCCCCGTTTGGGTGAGTAGCGCTCACTGTGCCGGTTTGCCAGACAACAAACGTATACCATGTCGGATTTGGGATGTTGCGGGTTAGAACATCATTCACGGGCAAATATTGGCAATTTATTGCATTCATATACGTCGAGCTTCGGTGTCATGAGCTTAGGAAAACATAACTATTTTTTTTATGATGTTTGCATCTGTTGCTTAATCATACACTTAGAAATCTTGCGGTCCTACAATTGATTTACATAAACCTATGAATTCACCAACTTTATGTTGACATTTTAAGCATGTTTTCTCAGGTCAATAAGGCACGAGGTGCCTAGATACATTGGGGGTCACTCTTTGGAGAGAGTCAATACTAAAGATTTGGGTCGTATTACATTTTGGGGAACATTTGTTATAAATCGAAATCTTTACTTATATTGTCGAACAATTTGAAGCCATGAGTTTATGTAATGAACAAGTATTTTTCTAATCCAATGTATCTTTTTAAAATGACACGTTTAGTGGTCGTTCTCATATCTTATGCTATTGATCTATGAAGTAACGCCCTCAGATATTCAACATTCCGCTGCAACCCAGATTTGGGGGTGTTACATATTGGTATCAGAGCCAAGGTTATAGAGAACCAGGTCAAAGTTTTTGTCTGGACTATAACCATTTTCATACACTGCATTTACAAATGGGGTTTACACGGGATACACATACATTACTTGTTTGCAATCTAGCATACATGCTTACATGACATACACTGTTTTAGCATTAGTAGTTTACTAAGTGCTTGCATGATTGATATACGCGTATATAAATTATACTACGTATATTACTATAAGAGTCTTATAATTAATACTTATATAAGTTATTTTTGCTTTTTGCAGTAGTCATGTCTTCTGCATCATATGCGGTTACCTATACTTCCGTCTACACCGATTCCGAGCCAGGCAGAGTCTTCTGTGGAGCCGATGAGGAGATATCTGATGGAGGCATTCCACGAGTCATCGTATACGGATACGATGGACTCCCTATGCAGCCGGTAGCCCCACCATCACCGGATTACATACCAGGCCCCGAGGAGCCACAAACACCGCCACTACCATAGGACGAGGATGAGCGTGAGCCTATGTTCATACAGCCACATAATCCTGACTACGTGCCAGAGCCTATATACCCTGAGTATATACCATTGTAGGATGAGCATGTGTTTCCAGTTGAGGAGAAGCCATTACCTCCTGTTGATTCACCCACTGTTGAGTCACCAGGGTATGTTGCTGAGTCGGAATTCCTGAGGAAGATCCAGAGGAGTATGAGATGATGAACAAGGATCGCCCTGTTGACTAATCCCCTGGACGGGGGAGATGATGGATATGATGATGATGATGATTCATCTGGGAATGACGTTGATGATGAGGAGGAGGACGAGGAGGACGAGGAGGAGGAGCACTTAGCTCCGGTCGACTCTGCTGTTGTTATACCTACTGTTGAGCCTGTTTCCCCACCTGAGGGAACAGAGCCTGTTATACCATCGCCCTCCACTGACATTACTACCATTGGAGCTAGGATTACTGTCCGGCTTCAGGCTTCCATATCCCTTCCACCAGAGGCAGAGGTTGAGAGACTTCTAGTCATACTTACTCCATCACCATCACCACCTATCTCACTATCACCACCCTCTGCAGGGGAGCGCCTTGCTAGGTGCACGGCCCCATCTGCACATTCATTACCACCACATATGCCATCACCATTACTACCATCATCTGTGTGTCCAACCCAAACCCAGATACTCAGGATAGCCTTCACTTAGGCCCTGATTGACGCGGTTACGGCCGCATTACCATCACCTCCACTACCACCACTACCACCATCTCTATACATACCACCACCTGTTGACCGTAGGGATGATCTTCCTGAGTCCGAGCTGCCACCTCGCAAGAGGTTGTGCTTGTCCACATTAGGCTCTAGGTATGAGGTCGGGGAGAGTTCTACTGCCAGACCTATCGAAGATAGAGGGATAGATTATGGGTTTGTCAGCACCGTGGATGCTGAAGCGAGACGACAAGGGATTAGTGAGGTTGGGTATGGTATTAGGGATACTTGGGTAAATCCGGCCAAGGCAGTTCTTGAGATAGCACCTATGACCTTGGGAGAGGTCAATACTAGGGTTACAAAGCTTGCTGAGCTCCATGAGCATGATACACATGACTAATATGCTCTACTATAGGATACTCAGGAGGGTAGGACTCGCATATCACAGCAAGTCACCATAGACTCGTAGCGAGTGGACTTGCTTATAGAGGATAGGATAGCTTATCAAGAGACCATACAGATTATGGAGGAGGAGGCTTATGCTTCCTGAGAGGCTTGGGCTCATGCGATAAGATTGAGTCAGGCGTTTCTTCTGAGCTTCCAGTACCCCACCGTTAGCAGGTAATAATGCACACGAGTCTCAACTCTATGCATATCAAACACAGCTACAGTTGCAGGGTACTCTGATTCAGACCCAGCACCAGGTACATGAGACTTACTTCCAGATGCAGCAGGCTGAGATGGCAGTGCTTCTAGAGACTGACCGTAGGCGCAGGCACAAATGGCAGAGACTCTCCGAGTGATGAGAGACATGAGGAGAGAGATGAGTGACATGCGAGCCGAGTTATTAGCACATCGAGAGCAGCAGAGGAGAGCTAGACAGCCAGGATCAGATGCTAGAGCTCCAGACCATTAGGAGGCTTCTAGGGATGCTGATAGTCACATCTAGTAGTTTATGTCATTTTATTTTGTTAGGCTGTTGTTTAGGCATGTTAAGTATTAGGGGTGGGTTCTCCCCGCTGGCATAGCCTTAGATCTTTTGTATTGTATTTTGTGTACCAAAAACTATTTCATGTAAAATTTTCCAAATTATGAATGAAATAGATGTGTTATGTGTACTATATACCTCTCTTGTGTTGTTGTCTCATCTGTAAAGTATTGTATATCTTGTCATGATTATGACCTCACGTTTTATCTCTTGTGACCTATACAAATCAATGGCACCTTGCGACAAGACGAGGACCGAATACCACTCCTTACAACACCAACCCAAACAACATGACCCCGGAATCCGTTCAAGCAATGATTGATCAAGCTCTTCTGCGAAACTCCACTAATGGAGATGGAAGCCACAGTTCACACGAGGATAACCGAAGGAATGTGCAAACTGCGCGCCCTTGTTTCTACGCTGACTTCATGAAATGTCAACCTTTGAACTTCAAAGGAACTGAAGGCGTGGTCGGTTTAACTCGGTGGATCGAAAAGATGGAATCAGTTTTCAATATCAGTGGTTGTGCTATTGAAAATCAGGTTAAGTTTGCCACCTGCACTCTGTTAGGGGCTGCTTTGACTTGGTGGAATGGTCAGATCAGATCCTTAGGTCCTGATGCATATTCAATGACTTGGGAAGTGCTCAAGAAGAAAATGACGAACAAGTATTGTTCACAGGGTGAAATCAAGAAACTAGAAATCGAGTTGTGGAACCTAAAGGTTAAAGGGAACGATGTTCTAACATATACTGAACATTTCCAAGAACTAACCCTGATATGTACCAAATTTGTTGCTAATGAAACTAAGAAGATTGACAAGTACATCAGTGGACTCCCTGATAACATTTATGGAAGTGTCAAGTCCTCTAGACCCAAGACGTTGGATGAGACTATTGAGTTGGCCAACGACTTTATGGATCAGAAACTCCGCACCTATGCGGAAAGGCAGACTGACAACAAAAGGAAGGCTGATGATTCATCCAGAAACAACCATGGTCACCAACAACAACCCTTCAAGAGGCAGAATGTCGCCAAAAGAGTCTACAATATAGGTAACAGGTAAAAAGAATCCTATGGGGATCTTTTGACCAAGTGCACCATTGCCATTTTCACACCACAATGGGCCTTGTACTCAAAAGTTCCACAAGTGCAAAACAAGGTAGGTGCCACCTTGCCAGCGATTGCAGGAGTTCTGGCAATACAAATGTGCTAAAATGTGATTTAAAATGAGCTAAAGCCTTAAACGTTTCATTTATATGCAAAGATGGAAACTAACTAGAAAACTATCACATATACTCGAAACCTATACGTTAACTTTTCATGAAAACGAAATGGCATGGTTTAGGAAAGAGAATACGAACCTATAAAACGAATGCATGGGATAAAATGCGACTAAATAATGCTAAACGAGTTTGATTTGATGCTAGTAACCCTAACGAGCCTTAATATCATTAACGTGCCACTAACGGACCTTGTTGGGTCAAACAGTCCATTAATGGACGTTAATGGGCCCAATAGTCCGATAGTGGGGAACCATGGCTTATTATTAAGCTCACTTGTGCTTATAGAAGGGTTAGGGAACTTATTAAACTCGTTGGTTAGTAAAACGTAAATGGAAACCCTTAACGGGCCACTAATGGACTCCTTAAACCCAAACAGGCCTAACAGTCCATTAGTGGGGACCCATAACTTATTATTAAGCTCACTTAAGCTTATCGATGGGTTAAGAGCTTATTAGAGGGGGAGTAAGACAGAAAGTTAGGGCTTATAGGAAGTCTAAGTAGCTAATGGACCTTAAGAGATCAAGCCTAAAAGCTTAAAAGGCTTATCGAGTTCATAATGGGCCCAAAAGCCCATTAACGAGGCTTATTAGCTTATTGAATAAGCCATACAATAAAAACAGCTTAATTATAATCATAAGAGCTTAATGAGATAAGAAAAATAAGTTGGATCGTGTATTGAAACTCTAATGGACTTTGAAAACCTTTCGGGCTAGAGTTATTGGACTAACGAGTCCAATAAGCTCAAAATAAGCTCATTCGAGCTTATTATTATGCCAAATGGTTTCAATAAGCTTAAATAAGCTTAATGAGGGCCTATGTACCTTTGAAAACTAGATTGGACATGTAAATTGCTTATTGGACCTTAACGGGCCCAATAAGGTCCAATAAGCCTAAATAAGCTCATCCGAGCTTATTTATAAGCTGCCACAGCTTATATGGCTTATTGGAGCTTAATAAAACTTATTGCCACTTGTTAGAACTTAAACGGGCTTAAAATGTGATTTTTACAAGTTTAGGGACTAAAAGTGTCAAAGTGCAAACTAGAGGGTGTAAACTGTAAATATTGATTTTTATGAGTCCAAGGACTGTTTTTGACATATTTCAAACATAAGGTGCTGTTTTGGAATAACTTATATTAAAAGTATAACTTTTGTAAAGTTAAAGGACTAAAAGTGACAACTTGGAAAGTTAGGGGTTAAAAAGTGTAATTTAACCAAACTTAAATAAAAGGACTAAAGTTGTCAAACTTAGAAACTTAAAAGTATGTTATAAAACTTAAATGATTTTATAAATACTTGAAGTGTCGGACTGGACTTAATATAATAAAAGTATTATTGTATTTAAAGTCAAGGTTTATCGGTGTATAAACTATCAGGTTAATAAATGTATATTTATTAACGATATCTATCATTAGTCGTATACCTTCCCACGAGCCATCAAGTAAAAACAAATACAATAAACATGTGCACCACCACACAAGTGATAACAGTATATATAAACTAGCAAATTATTGTAGTTTACACATTAAGTCGTTAGTCTAAACTTGTAGACTAAGATTGGCCGTATTTACCTAGGTATTTGACGGTGTGATTCACTTGCCATACTTGGATATATTTAGCATTTTCAGAGGACTACCTACTCAGGTGAGTTCATAGCCTCATGTTTTACAATTATTTAAATGATTTACATCTTTGGGGTGAGAACATGCTTTGTTTTACAAATTGGACGCAAGTGTACATTTTATACAAGAAGGAGCACGAAGAACATCTTAAGGCAATTTTAGAATTGCTTAAGAAGGAGAAGTTGTATGCCAAGTTTTCAAAGTGTGAATTTTGGATTCGAAGGTACAAATTCTCGGTCATGTCATTGATAGCAAAGGTATTCATGTAGACCCAGCCAAGATAGAATCTAGCAAGGATTGGGCATCTCATAAGACACCGACGGAGATCCGCCAATTTTTAGGTCTTGCTGGTTACTATCGAAGATTTATTGAGGGATTTTTGAAGATTGCTAAATCAATGACGAAGCTTACTCAAAAAGGAATCAAATTTGATTAGGGGATTAATAGGAGAAAACGCTTTTCTGTTAATAAAGTAGAAGTGTGCTATCAACTAAATTCGGGCTTTAATTGAAGGAAGCAAAAGACTTTGTGGATCTATTGTGATGTTCACACAAGGGTTAGGTGCTGTATTGATGATAGACAGAGAATGTGATTGCCTTATGCTTCTCGACTACTAAAATTCATGGAGGAAGAACTACACCACTCATGATTTAGAACTTGGATTGGTAGTGTTTGCTCTAAAGATATGGAGACATTATCTATATGGAACCAAATGCACCGTATTCACCGACCATAAAAGTCTACAACACATCCTTGACCAAAAGGAGCTTAACATGAGGCAACGCCGTTGGCTTGAATTGCTAAGTGATTACGATTGTGACATTCGTTATCACCCAAGGAAGGCAAACGTAGTGGCTGATGCATTGAGCCATAAGGAACGGATTGAGCCATTGCGGATTCGAGACTTAGTTATGAATATTGGCTTGGATCTTTCCAAACAAATACTAGAAGCTCAGATCGAATCCCTGAAACCAGAGAATCTTGAGAATGAAGATGTAGGCGGTATGATCAGAAAGGATATACCCAAGAAAAAGTTAGAACCACGCGCCACAGAACTTTATGTTTAAACGACAGAAGTTGGTTACCTTGCTACGGTGATCTAAGATCCGTGATTATGCACAAATCTCATAAGTCAAAATATTCTATCCATCCCGATTCCGAAAAGATGTACCAAGACATGAAAAAGATATATTGGTGGCCCAATATGAAAGCCGACATCGCAACATATGTTAGCAAGTGCTTGACATGCGCAAAGGTCAAGGCCAAACATCAAAGGCCATCAGGACTGTTAGTACAACCAGCAATACCTGAATGGAAGTGGGATAATATCACAATGGATTTTATCAACAAGCTTCCTAAGTCGTCACAAGGTTTTGACACCATCTGGGTGATTGTGGATTGACTCACAAAATCTGCTCACTTCTTGCCAATAAGGTAAAATGATCCATTGAACAAGTTGACAAGGTTGTACCTAAACAGGATAGTAGCAAGACACGGAATACCTGTCTCAATCATCTGTGATCGTGATGGGAGGTTCACATCAAACTTCTGGAAATCGTTTCAGAAAGCTTTGGGTACAGAACTGAGTATGAGCACCACGTATCATCTGGAAACTGACGGACAGAGCAAGAGGACTATTCAAACTCTCGAGGACATACTACGTACTTGCGTGATCGATTTTGGAAAGGGTTGGGTTAAGTATCTGCCATTAGCCGAATTTTTGTATAACAACAGTTATCACGCTAGCATAAAGGCCGCACCTTATGAGGTACCTTATGGCCAAAAATGTCGATCACCTGTATGCTGGGCCGAAGTTGGAGAAGCTCAACTGACTGGTCCGGAAATGATTCAAGAAACAACGAAAAAGATCGTCCTGATCAAGCAGAGAATTCAAGTTGCTCATGATCGACAAAAGAGCTAAGCTGATTTAAAGTGAAAGCCGATGGAGTTCAAAGTTGGGGATAGGGTTATGCTCAAGGTCTCGTCTTGGAAAGGGGTTGTACGATTCGGTAAGCAGGGAAAGTTAAACCCAAGATATGTCAGACCTTTCAAGGTGTTAGCCAAACCTGGGAAAGTTGCCTACAGGCTGGAACTTCCTCAAGAGTTGAGCAGAGTTTACCATACTTTCCATGTGTCCAACCTGAAGAAATGTTACGCTGACGAACCATTAGTCATGCCGTTAGAAGGAATTCACGTTGACGATAAGCCCCAGTTTGTGGAAGAGCCCATTGAAATCATGGAACGGGAGATCAAACGATTAAAGTGAAGTCGGATACCATTAGTTAAGGTTCGTTGGAACTCTAAGAGAGTTCCTAAGTTTACCTAGGAACGTGAAGATTCGTTCAAACAGAAATACCCACAGCTTTTCACAAACCGGGTTTCGTCATCTACTACAAGGTCTTAAGCTTTGAGGACAAAGCTCTTTTAACAGGTGGAGACTGTAACATTTCTTAATTTCAGGTCATTTTACGACCCCTATTATTCGTCACTATTTATTTTGGTCCGATACGCATTTACTTTTAATTTAACTTTTAAGCTAAATCGCGTAGACTA
>BQNB010050745.1:0-41361 GCA_026074375.1 Tanacetum coccineum
ATGAAGAAGAAATATCAAGTCCTCTATAATGAACAAGAAGCTATAAGGCTACAAGCTTAATTTGATTAGGAAGCAAGGATTGCAAGAGAAAAAGAAGAAGCTAATGCTTCCTTAATTACATAATGAAATGATATTCAGGATAAGGTTGAGACTAACTATGAATTAGCTCAAAGATTGCAAGCAGAGGAGCAAGAAGAGTTGACTATTGAAGAGAAGTCAAAGTTGTTTGTACAACTCTTAGAAGTAAGAAAGAAACACTTTGCTACAAAAAGAGCAGAAGAAAAGAGGAACAGACCACCAACAAAAGCTCAACAAAGAAGTTTCATGTGTACTTACCTGAAAAACATGGATGGATGGAAACCCAAAGACTTAAAGAACAAGTCATTTGCAAATATTTAAGACTTATTTGACAAAGCTATGAAAAGGGTAAACACTTTTGTAGATATGGAAACAGAGTTGGTAGAAGCGACTGAAAAGAAGGAAGGTTCAAAGAAAGCTGAAGCAGAAGTGATAGAAGGCAGTTTAAAAAGAACAGGAGAAGGGCTTGAATCTGACAAATCAAAGAAACAGTTTTTAGATGAGAAGGTGGAAGCAGAAGTAGATGATGTTGAAGAGCTCAAGCAATGTTTAGAAATAGTTCCAGATGATGGAGATGATGTAACTATTGATGCTACACCTTTATCTATCAAAATTCTAATTGTTGACTATAAGATCTACCAAGAAGGGAAGAAAAGTTTTTTCAAGATAATCAGAGCAGATGGAAAGACTCAGATGTACTTAACTTTTTCAAAGATGCTTAAAAACTTTGATAGAGAAGACTTGGAAGTTCTTTGGAGGATAGTCAAAGCTTGATTTAAGAAGACAGAGCCAGTGAATTACATGGATACTTTCTTACATCTTAATTTGAAGACCATGTTTGAACATCATGTTGAAGATAGTATATGGAAGAATCAACAAGGATTAGTTAAAGTGCTGAATTGGAAGCTTTTTGATTCTTGTGGAGTTCATTGTGTAACAGTGCAGTCCATACCATATTATCTATTGGTTGAGAAGATGTATCCACTTACAAAGCACACACTACATCAGATGTTTAATGATGTGAAGCTTCAAGTTGATTATAAGTGTGAAATGGCATATGAGCTTCTTAGATTGGTCAAGAAATAGCTTAAGGAAGGCTATGTACCTCAATGAAGTGTTTGGAAGCATCCTCCTGGTGATTGATGAAGCTTTTAATGAAACTTGATGATTTTGAAGAAGAATATCAAGTTTAGGGGAGGATTGTTGGGATTAAAAGCCTCTTGATGCTGTTTGGAAGTTACTACTGCTAGTATATATTAGTACTGCTAGATACTACTGCTAGTAATGTTAGTACTGCTAGAGTAAAGTTAGTACTGCTAGAGTGAAGATTAAAGAAAACTTTCTAAGTAGTTAATGCTCCTTGTACACAGTTAGTGTTGCTGGTATAAAAGTTACTACTGTTGGTGATTCAGAGTTAATGTTGATGGTACAAAGTTACAACTGCTGATAGAGTTACAACTGCTAAAGGATAAAGATTGATTGAAGATCAAGATTACTTACGGGATGATTCGATCAAAATAGCAAAACGAGACCTTCAATGGAATTGTCATAGCTTTAAGGTTTTTGTAACCCTAACACTATTAAGAGTGTTCGAAATTATAATGAGGTTGAAAGTTTTGGATAAACTGTTTGTTTAGTGATCTTATTCATTACAAGTTATTATAAAATATCTCTTAGTATCATTGACTAGATTCCGCATAGTCTTTGATATTCACAATCAAATTTTCTATCTTAGTTGTTTTGAATTTATTTAATACAACTTAGCCTTATACAAGCTAAGCAAGATCTATTCTATTGGGATCAACAAATACCTTATACTCGTCTCTTTAGAACCACACCCGACTATAGCCTCCTACGTACCTTTGGGTGTCTTTGTTACCATCACTTCGATACCACTCACAAACTTGAACCGCGTGCTACACCGTTTATATATTTGGGGTACGTATCCAATCACCATGGATACCGTTGTCTTGACTTAAACACCAATAAAATTATTATTTCAAGCCATGTTACATTTGATGAGACGGTATTTTTGTTTGGATCTATGACACCCACCTCGACTCCCTCATATACTTTTATGGATGAGCCGTCTAACGTCATTTCTTATATTATTCGCTCGTCACCCACTGCAACTGATACTCACCACCCGATTCCTCATACTGTTGATCCCGTCTCGCTTATTTCTTTAGGTTCGGCCCAACAAGAATCACCACCAAATGCCGCCTCACAAACCCATACTCATAATCCCAACACTAATGAAACACCACAAAGCCATGCCAGTGCACCACAAACACAACCCACTATAAATACAAACCAACAATCGCAATCCACTCCTATAGTTAAACCAAACCCGGTTTCTGTTCATCTCATGGTCACATGTTTTTGTTTTGGGACTAATCGTCCTACCGAGCATCTAAATCTTCATGTTTCCACTATCTCTCCTTTACCAAAATCGTATCCTGATGCGTTTAATGATCCAAATTGGCAAAATGCTATGAATGATGAATATAATGCATTTATTAAAAATAACACTTGGACTCTTGTGCCCCGACCCACGGATGCCAATATTATTTGTTGTATGTGGTTGTTTCGCCACACGTATTTAGCAGATGGCACTCTTAGTCGCTATAAGGCTCGTCTTGTAGCGAATGGCAGTATGTAGTTAGAAGGTGTTGATGTTGATGAGACTTTTAGTCCGATTGTCAACCTAGATACTATTTAGACCGTTCTTAGTTTGGCTACTTCTCGACATTGGCCAGTTCATCAGCTTGATGTCAAGACTCAAGAATACCTTCTTACATGGTGATTTATCTCAGACGGTTTATATGCATCAGCATCTTGGATTTCGGGATTATGCACATCCTGGTTATGTTTTTTTTATTATAGAGGTCTCTTTATGGTCTTAAGCAGGTCCCTCGGGCTTGGTTTTAGCGATTTGCAGCTTATATTACTCGTGTTGGGTTTACTCATAGTCGCTGTGACTTGATGAGGCATCATTTTATACACTTTTTCGGGGTCATTTAACCCTCTAAATCGTGAAATTATGCCCAAGTTATGTACTTAATCATTCTTTTTTATGTTTTCAGCACTTGGATGGCTTTTGGAGGATATACACGTGACTTGTGCTCATTTGGAGAAGAACTGGACAAGATTACAACTCTACACCGAAGTGGGTTTCAAGAATTGCTCACAGAGCTTGGAGACGGCTTCGCAATTTGCTAGCGACGCCGTCTGATCATACAAGAGACGGCGTCAGAAAAGTTATGACAGCGTCAGAACGTACCCGCCTCAAAAGAAACCCTAGAAGATTAGGCGAGGCGACGGCGTCAGAAAGCCTGCGATGTCGTCGCGACCTATTTTCATATATATACAAACTTGTTTTAGGGTTTTTAAGGGTGTAACTTTTGGGAACCAAACCCTACTTTTAGAAGACGATTATAGCTGCCATTTAGGCCGTTTTTAGGGTGTTAAAACCCTCTTGTAACAGCCTTAATTACATGTTCTAATCAAGTGAGATCTCCTATCTTTTATCATTCAATATGTCTATGTGTTGTTTGATTGATTCTTATTCTCCACTTCCTTTTAACATGCTGGGCTAGATCCTTTAGTATTTACTTATGATTGCATGAAACTTAGTTTGTAGATCTTTTTAATATTGCTTCTTGTGATGGATGTGCGCGTTGGGCTTTAGAAAACTAGCCATAAGATATTAAATTGGTATAGACGTCTGTGTAGAAAGGATACCATTGGTAACAGTCTTCATACTACCTTACCCCTAATATGGTTGATCCATCTTAAGTGTTTTAAATGCATGTAATGTACTCTTAGGGGCCTTGTAAGAAAACTGACAAAATCAAAAGACTCTGATATAAAATTATAATATTTTATAATACTTAGACCCATAAAAGTTACCGGTTATCACAGTCTAACCCCCTTAAAGGAATTTTGCCCCTGAAATTCAACTCAAATTCTCAATCACAATCAACAACAAGAAAAATTCCATTCCTCAACTCAACACACTAGTCCTCTATCAATTTGGTCTCTTCAAGTGGGGTTTCTTTTGATTCCCCTAAAGACCTAGTTCAGACGTCTAGCTCTTACACTTTCTCATGATCTATCCAGATCTAGTCTCACACAACATGATAGTCTTTCCTACTATCTCCTCAACGTAATAGTTCTTCCTAACCTTTGAGTCACATATTGGTCGGGTATCCGGATATGATCCAGTCCTCGACGCGACAACAAAAGGCCTAACACATTCGACGTCATCTAGTCCTTTGGTTGTTCTATTCACTGGGTTTAGTCCTCCAAGAGGTATGTGTCCTACACATCACGACTCTTGCACTACTCTTCCAATATCGTCTAAGGTTTGCTTATCAAAAGCCTAGACTCTCGCAAGTAGATATTACTTGCTTCAGGTACCTTGGGTTCCAACCCACTAAGAATTTAGAATATTCATCGGGGTCACACTATGATCGAAATCAGATTCCAACTTAGCTTACTACGATCATGTCCAAGTCTCCTCGCGACTACACAGGGTTTTGCGTAACTCTGCGTTCTTCCAACGCAACTCTTTGACATGTCACTTGAATATTTTTCAAGTTCCATAGGTGGGGAAAATAAATGTGTGAGCGGTCTCATAAGAATGGAAATCCTATCTGAGGTGAGTGACGAATCGTGTCACTAACCGGCATAGACAACGACGTACCCAAGTACCGAACGCATCAACTCATGTAAGAAAACGTACTACCATCTATTGATTTTCAAATTTCATACAAATCATTCTACTACCATCATAACTATGATTTTGATAAGGATCAACTACCGACTGATACTAATCAGTCCATAACTACTACCACTGAGACTACTCAGTTTAGATCTAACACTAACCGAAACTACACGGTTTAGTGGTGTACAACTCCTAATCAAGAATATCATATAGTCTACTACTCCCTTCTAGACTCCTGCCAACTCCAATCGCTCACGCCTCTCCTCAACAAACTGCATCCTCAAATCATGGTTCTCTCTCTGAACATCATATATAGCATGCTACAGAGCTGCTCTCTGGGCATCAGTCTGACCTGCCCATGCCTCTAATTCCAACATGGGCCTCTACAAAGCCCAAAAAGTCACTACACCCCTCTCCTGCTCTCGCTCTAAACTGCGAGAAGATCTTGTCTTTAACCGATCCTGACCTAGTATACAGCTCCCTCACATCCCTATCAATATCAGCAAACAAAGTAGGTGGCAGCGCGTCAATCGCGAAAGCTCGGACTGAAGTAGAAAACAAAATAAAACATTAAAGCAAATAACTTTATTTTTTATTTTTTATACAGGATAACCCAAGGTATCTTTTTTTTTCTTCGGATAACCCAAATTATCCTTTTTTTCATACGGGATAACCCAGAGTATCCCTTTTTTTCTTCGGATAACCCAAATTATCTTTTTTTTTCATACGGGATAACCCAAAGTATCCCGAACCAGGATAAACCAAAGTATCCTTAAATAATAATAATAAACACAGAGTATCGCTTTTTTTCTTCGGATAACCTAAAGTATCTTTTTTTTCATACGGGATAACCCAAAGTATCCCGAACCAGGATAAACCAAAATATCCTTAAAAATAATAATAAAAACAATGGAACAAAATAGCTACGTCCTTGTGTGGTGGTTAGGGTTTTGAGACATAAGATAGAGAGGTTTGAAGGGGGTGTTATAGAAGTGGCGGCTTGATGACCGATTAGGTCTCAAGATGAAACTTGCTCATGATACCATGTTAGACAATGAAACCCGTAAGTTATGATTATTATTCATACACTTTATATAGAGATTACATGAGAAAACCCCAATGAACCCAACCCACAAACCGGGTTTGGGCTTACTAACTTATCATCTAATAATGATTTAGCAGCATTAATTTGTTCTTGTGTGTTTATTTGCATTTATATTCTACAAAAGATGAATAATTGCATATATATTTTTAGTATAACCTTTTGACGTACATAATATAATAATTTTATGTATGTTTTGAATATATATGTAATTTTGCATATTTAGAGGAATATATAGACAAATGTCTTTTTAAATTAAATACATAAGTCATAAATTTGAATTATTCTCACCCGCTGAAAATTCATCAAAGTATACGTTGAATATGATTTTTCAATACTTTACATCTTGAAAGACAAATTACAAAACTTATTTATTTCTATTATGCAACGTACGTGACTACGTCATCAAGATCAATTACCAGTAAAAATTCTAG
The DNA here is from genome assembly GCA_026074375.1 of Tanacetum coccineum. Taxonomy (NCBI): domain Eukaryota; kingdom Viridiplantae; phylum Streptophyta; class Magnoliopsida; order Asterales; family Asteraceae; genus Tanacetum; species Tanacetum coccineum. The sequence continues at coordinate 6,344 of BQNB010050745.1, forward strand.
TAGCTAGTAAGAAAATGTCAGGTTGTTGGATATTCATACACCGTTTGTACCCCCCTCATTTTTTGGCATTTTTTATTTTTATTTTTATAATTTTGTATATGTTATAAAACTGTGACACGAAAAATACGGAACGAAAAATATAAAGTTTAACAGGTCAAAAGTATGAAACTGTCAAAAATTACGGAACATAAACTTATAAAAAAACTGCGTTGCACTGTAAAAATGGAGGTACAAAAGGAATCTTTGTACCTTTTTGGTACTTTTTGGCGGAGCAGAGGGTACCAATAGTAACACCCATTTAAAAAACAAACGAATTGTACAGAGTGTGAATGTTACTAGTGGCGAAGATAAAGAGGGGCCTGGGGCAAGTGTTTCTCTAGCGAAAAATTGTAGTGTAAATTTTTTAAAATATCCGGCTTTTTTCTAATTTGCCCCTTTAAGACCAATTTGTAGTGTAGTTTTTAAAAATTATCGAAATGTGCCCCCTCGAACAAAAATTTCTGGCTCCGCCCCTGAACGTTATGGTCAACTATGTATATTGTCTTCTTATCCAATTGAAATATCTTAAGGCTAGTCGTAATGAGAGGTCGACCATTAGATCAGCCGCCCTTAAAACTCGTCCCCTCGCATACGAGAGAATCAATGAATGCGCCCCTCCATAAAAAAAAGTTAAGATTTGATCGCTCAGGGAGCCGAATGATTCGTGAGTGTTGTGTGTGGATGCTTTTTATTAAATTATTTTTGTGGCATATGTTTTTTTTATCGCGGTTGTCTTATTGCGAGTATTAAAGTTGGTTTGCCTTAGAAGAAAAAGTTGAGTTGACAATGAGGTGACATAAATTACGATCATAACTACTAGTCTAATTGTTTGCCTTCATTGTTTATTTTCCACTTTGCTAATAAATAGCTCGAATATCATTTCATTTCCATATCCATTAAATCATATATAAAAAACACAACACCAAGGAACTGAAACAAAATCAAGTGCTTGATAGACATATCGTTCTCTATGGCTAATTATAACTCATGGCAATTGATCGAGGCTGCTCTAGTTACCATTCTTTTCTTGGTCGATTTTGGTTTCGCAGAATCACGTATGCACATGTATTTATATAGTTAGCATTCTTTTCTTGTTCATGTTTTTTTTTTAACTATGCATGCATATGTGTGAATATTGTTTTTGTCGTGTTTTATTTTCATTTTACCAAAGGGCATTTAGCATAGCGATATTTTTAGTTGCCCACTAGTTAAAGAGTCGTAGGTTCAAGTCTTACTTGAGACAATAGGTGTATTATTAGGTGTTTGATGTGTATGTTTAGTATTGTAAGACTTCGCCTTAAAAAAAGACTCTTAAAAAACGACTTACTTTTTTGCATATAGGGGAAGTGGGAGTGGGAAAACGAAAAAGGGGAAAGGGATGCCGGGCCGCAGCACCATAAGGGTATTGTGGTCGTTTTCATGTTTCAGAATAGTTTAGAAGTAGTATACATGGTGATGCCTTTAAGAAGACCAATATGATATTTATATGTCTTAAAATGAATCCAACTGAGAAAAGAAAGTTATCCATTAAAAAAGCTTACTTTTGTATATTTTGCCATCAAGAAATTAAAAAGAAACTTACAAAGGTGTTAATTTATATATGTGTTTATTTCTATTCATACAGCTGGAAACTACACCTTCTTGTATAATGCAACACAAGCTCCTTCGGTTTCATTCTATGATTACATCATCATTGGAGGAGGCACTGCAGGAATCCCATTAGCCACCACTTTATCTGCAAACTACTCTGTTCTATTACTCGAACGTGGTGGCTCACCTTATGACAATCCCAATGTCACCGACGTAGCCAATTTTGGTTTATACTTCTTGGACAATTCATCGAGTTCCCCCTCACAAAATTTCATAGTAGAAGGTGTTGTAAATTCACGACCTCGTGTCTTAGGTGGTGGTACAGCAATTAACGCGGGTTTTTACTCTCGTGGTGAAGCAAAATTCAATATGGAGGCTAAATTAACAGATGAAGATTTGATTCTAGATTCTTACGAGTGGGCGGAAAAAGCAATGGTTTTTGAGCCTGTTGTGAGGGCATGGCAATCAGCGGTTCATGATGGACTGCTGGAAGCTGGTGTGACACCGGACAACGGGTATACTTTTGATCATATAGTTGGTACTAAAGTTGGTGGTACTCTTTTTGATCAATTAGGAAAGCGACACACGGCTGCTGATTTGCTACAATTTGCAAACCCTGAAACGCTCTCTGTTTTTCTATATGCAAGTGTTCACAAAATCTTATTTAACACCAATGGTACGTTACTATATGCTCCACGGAATAATTATTTTTGTGATAAGGATATTTGGTGACATCTTTACTAAACTAATCTTTGGCTTCCGTGACATTTTTAGTGAATACGTTTTTCTTGTAGTACCTATGACAATATTCTGATTTTTAACACCATGTTAAACATGTACAGGAACAACGCCAACTGCTTATGGGGTAGCGTTTGAAGATTCATTAGGAAAAATGCATCGAGCATTTCTGAATGCTGGAGATAATAACGAAATCATATTGTCTGCTGGTGCACTAGGAAGCCCACAACTTTTGGTGTTGAGTGGTATCGGTCCAAAAGAGCAGCTTGATGCCCTTAAGATCAATTGTGTGCTTGAGCAACCTTTTGTTGGTAAAGATGTGGCCGATAACCCCCTTAATGGACTTTTCATCCCTTCTCCCATTGATGTTGAGAGATCCATAGTCCAAGTTGTTGGTATTACTCCCTTTGGTAGCTACATCGAGGCAAATGGTGCAACCAATGTGATATTTGCAAATGTTTCAGCGTACCAAGGGTTTACCCCCGAGGTATCTACGTTATTTATATCAAATTGTAACTAATATTAATATGTTCATTCAAATTAACATCGGTGACTATGCGACATAGTTAACGTGATGAGTTATATAATTAATTGTTTTGTTTCTTATGTAGATGGGCGGATTTATAATTGAGAAAATTAATGGTCCTCTATCTAAAGGTGAGTTAACGATTGAAACTCGTAATCCAGCTGACAATCCAGCAATAACCTTCAACTACTTCAGCGAACCCGAGGACTTGCAGAAATGCGTGAAGGGGATTGAAACTATTTTGAACGTAGTAGATTCAGAAGCGTTTTCCAAATACAAATTTGCCAATATGACAAAGCAAGATATTCTTGATCTTAACATCAATCTACCAAATAACTTGAATGTGCATAGCAATGTAAGTACCTCCTTGGAACAACATTGCAAGGACACTGTAAGAACTATATGGCACTATCATGGTGGGTGTCATATCGGACAAGTAGTTGATGATGAATATAAGGTTATTGGTGTAAATTCTCTTCGAGTTATTGATGGATCAACTCTACTTAACTCTCCGGGAACTAATCCTCAAGCTAGTGTGATGATGCTTGGAAGGTAATTTATTATCTAAATATGCATATGTTATTTTAGTTATACGAGTTGTACCATGTGTCAATATTTGTTAAGCAAGTATTAGATGATGGTGTTTCGGTTTTAATTTTATGCAGGTACATGGGAGTTACGATACTAAACCAAAGACTCGCGTTGGACAAGCCATATGCTGATTGGTGATCAAGTTAGTGATAGTCGGTGTTTCTTTCGTTATTGATCAAGTTTTATAGTAGCGTCTTTGTTGCATCTTCCAGTTGTAATAAATTTCTATAGCTATAGAAATGTTGTGGATATTTTGGTGATGCAATGTACGGCATATTTACTGTCTTACCACAATAAATAAAATCTGGACCTATATTGAAGTGAAATAAAAAGTTTGTGCATGCTCGTGTCTTAATATGTTAATAGCCTCCTCCCCCCTCTTTTTTTTTGAGTCCATGCTATATAAAACAATTGAGTTTAGCTCTGATTTAATTACTGAGTTTCAAATTAGGTGCTTTTAACTTTTGGGTTTTTAGTTTGCTGGCTTGGTGCTACAATTGGAGTTACAAACATGGTCTATTTGGTTTTGGGTTCTTCCTCAATTATCTTTATTCAATAAAGAGGAGCTACAAAGTCTATATTTATTCTTGGGTCCAAGTCTGGTCCTAGCCTCCTAAGCCTTGCATGACAAAAGCCCATTGAGAAAATTCCCGTTCAAGCCTAAAGTACCACATACTTGGACGTTTTTTAGTCAAACTTGAACTCTCTTATCAAAATGGTCATGCTCTACCACTCTACTGCTCTATCTTACACATTGTTTGACATGTGTCTAATTTTTTATTATAAAAATACATATGATTTGATAGTTTTCATATTACAATTTATATTAAATGACAAGTATACTCTTTTTTTTTATTTCTTTCTCTTTCCTCTCAAATATACCATCACCACCGCTTCCACCATATATTTCTCAGTCATATTTATATCAACAATCATATTACATTTTTTATTTCATTCTAGATCTATAATTATTAAGATTTAAAGAAAAAAGTCTCCATTTTCTATTTCATTTTCTAGACGTGATCGGTGAGCCATTTCTAGATCTACAATTTCTTTTTAGACGTGACCCATTAGATCTACATTTTCTAGATCTACATTATTTATTTATTTTTAGTTGAAAACTACATTTCTAGATGTGACCTATTAGACGTGACTCATTGCTTAGTTTTTTTTGGGCAATTTCATATTTACCCTTATTTAAAATGAAAATTTCATTTTACTGCTCTACCACTCTACTGCTCTACCTTACACATTACTTGACACGTGTCTAATTTTTTACTATAAAAATACATATGATTTGATAGTTTTCATATTACTGTACAATTTATATTAAATGACAAGTATACTCTTCTTTTTTATTTCTTTCTCTTTCCTCTCAAATATACCATCACCACCGCTTCCACCATATATTTCTCAGTCATATTTATATCAACAATCATATTACATTTTTTATTTCATTCTAGATCTATAATTATTAAGATTTAAAGAAAAAAGTCTCCATTTTCTATTTCATTTTCTAGACGTGATCGGTGAGCCATTTCTAGATCTACAATTTCTTTTTAGACGTGACCCATTAGATCTACATTTTCTAGATCTACATTATTTATTTATTTTTAGTCGAAAACTACATTTCTAGATGTGACCTATTAGACGTGACTCATTGCTTAGTTATTTTTAGGGCAATTTCATATTTTTCCTTATTTAAAATGAAAATTTTATATATACCCAAACATGCTTTAAAAACATTGTAAAATATGCATTCATGGGTTGTACTTTGGGTATATATGAAATTAATGTTCAAAGTAGAGTGATATATGAAATTAATCATTTTTTTTACTTTTGAATATTACTGAAAAATGAAGTTTCCAGCGAGCTTATGAAGTTTCCGACGAGCTCGCTTGTTTTCTGCGAGCTTATGAGGTTTCCGGCGAGCTTATTAGGTTTCCGACGAGCTCGCTTATTTCCGGCGAGCTTATGAAGTTTCCGACGAGCTAGCTTGTTCCTGGCGAGCTTATGAAGTTTTCGACGAGTGCCGCTTGAATGGGTTGAAGATGACTTTTTAAACATGATGTGACCTAACCAGCGACGAAAGAAGAGGGTGGTGTGCCGGCGAGGCGGGGGTGGAGTTTGAGGTGACGGAGGTAGCTAGAGATGGCGTAGTTGGAGGCCGAGTTTAAGGTGGTGGAAATGAAAGGTGGGTTGTCCACGGTGGTTTGTGGCGGTGGTTCATGCTGGTGGTGGAAAGTGTAGAAAGTGAAGATAAATATGAGTGGGCCATATGGTTGGTTTGTATATCATTGTTTGAGATTTAATGTTTCATTTTTTTTAGAGTAAACTGCAAAAATCATCCATGTGTTTTGTGCTTTTTGGCACTAATCATCTCTAACCGATACTATTGGCAATAATCATCTTTGAGCGCTGAAATGTTCGACAAAAATCATCCCTTATCACGAATTATGAAGGGTAATTATGTCATTTAAAACACACAGGGATGATTTTTGCCAAAATATGTTTAAACCAAAGGATGATTTTTTGCAGTTTTACAAAAAAAAAATATTCATAATTATAATTTTTTACTTTTTTCTAATTAAATCATCACTTCATTATAATAATAGAATTTACAACAAATTAAAATGGAGCGGAGATACTATTTAGGCCTTCACTCTTTTGCGTCAAAGACGATATTATTATTATTATTATTTTTTTTTTAATAATAATTTTTTATTATTTTTTACATAAAGTTGGATGGGAGTCTAGACACTAGTTGTGCTCCCACCCCTTTTTGAATACAAAAACTCACTCTATGAAAAATAAATTCGCCACTTTTAACATTATTGGAGTGACTAATAGAAATAGACTTGATACGTAAAAGTGTGTCCAAAGCATCCTTATCAAATTCCCCAAACGTAGAGAAAGCAAATGGGATGAACTTGTATCCGTTGTCCTCACATATTGACGCATACTTCTTCTTTTTCTTTTCCACAGCATTCAGCAAGGCTACCGCATGAGCCCTTATTATTATTATTATTATTATTATTATTATTATTTTATAAAACATCACTTCATTATTAATTCTATTATTATTATTATTATTATATTTATTTAATTCTATTATATTTAATTGTAATTTACTTATTTTATTATTATTATTATTATTATTATTATTTATTATAAAAATCATTTATTAGAAATTTATGGGATTTTATATAAAATATTGAGAAAGCCGAGATATTATCTTAGGCTCTCACTCATTGATGGTGTGTGTTTATCGGTCTGGGTATTTCGCCTTTGACACACTAACCATGATGGCTGATTGTTGCGGTTTCAACGTAAACGTTGTGAAGGAGGAACAAAATCAGACATCCATGGTTCTGTGTCAAAGGCGAAAGTCTCAGTACAGATTATACACACACTTCATAGGATGGAGGCTAGACTAATATTCGCGGCTTCCCAATAATTTTTTATAAATCCCTTAAATTTCTAATAAAGTGATTTATAATAAATAATAATAATAATAATAAAATAAGTAAATTACAATTAAATATAATAGAATTAAATAAATATAATAATAATAATAATATCGCATTTGACGCAAAAAGTGAAGGCCTAAATAGTATCTCCGCTCCTCTCTAATTTGTTGTAAATTCTATTATTATAATGAAGTGATGATTTAATTAAAAAAAGTAAAAAATAATTATAATTTTCAATATTAGTTTTTTTCTTGTAAAACTGCAAAAATCATCATTTGGTTTAAACATATTTTGGCAAAAATCATCCCCGTGTGTTTTAAATGACATAATTACCCTCTATAATTCGTGATGGGGGATGATTTTTGCCGAACATATCAGCGCTCAAGGATGATTATTGCCAATAGTATCGGTTAGAGATGATTAGTGCCAAAAAGTACAAACCACATGGATGATTTTTGCAATTTACTCTTTTTTTTATTATAAATGTGGTTATAGACTGTATAGATGATCTTCGTAAAAAATGAAATGGTGTACTATTTTATTATTTGGCAAAAGATGTATCATTTTGAAGGATACTTTGTATCACTTTTAGGCAAGTAAAAATGGGATACTCACGGTTGAGAAAAAAAAACAATGGCGGGGGAGTAGTTGAGCAATGGTGGTAGAGCAGTAGAGCATTGGTGGTGGAGCGGTGGAGCAGTGGAGCAGGCGAGCAACAATGGTGGAGCGGTGGAGCAGCAGTGGTGGAGCAGCGATGATGGAGTGGTGGAGCAACGGTGGTGGTGATAGACTGGTGTGGTGAGAGAATATTTGAGATGAGAGAAAAAAATAAGAATAAAGGTATATTTGTCATTTAAGTCAAAACACAAAAATGAAAGCTTGTACTTGCAAATGCCACGCGTCGAGCGATGAATGAGGTAGAGTAGTAGATTGGTAGAGCATGACCATTTTGGGAAGTGAGGTCGAAAATGACTAAAAAACGACAAAAGTGTTGTACTTTTGCCTGTAACAGGAATTTTCTTAAAGCCCATTGGTCAACATCCTAAAAGCTGTGTTTAAGGTACAGAAAAGCTCATTTTTGGCTTATTATGTTTTTCGAGTTTGGAAAGCTGGGATTTACGTCAACCAAAGAGACGGCTGTTTTTGGGTAAAGTCTGTATTGCTGTTTCACCTGTACAGAACGAGTTTGTAACGATTTATATATACAGTGACAAAATCATGTATGAGAATACGTACGCGATCTGTAACTATTTAGGACTGTAGGTCATTTGGCCCATACTATTAATAGTGATTATCAACAATGCAGAAGAGATTATTAAGTTATGCTGATTTTTATTTCAATTAAGATAAGATTTACATAGTGGTGAAAGACAAGAGAGCAACAAGTTGCGCCACAAGCTCTTTTTGGATTGCAAATTCAATACATTTAAAAACCACATCCGTGGATCTAGGTGTCATAACATTGTCATAACAAATGTAGAAGAGATTATTAAGTTAGTGGCTAGAACCCTTTAGGAGTTTCTTAATAGCCTTGCCTTCTGCGTTTTTTAGGTTTTGAGTTACATAGTTAGTTTTCCTTTAGGCTCTTTAGACATTAGTAGTCTATTTTTTTCCTTTTGTTTTGCCCTTAAGTATACATACTCAAAGCATTGCCATGCTTAGAACTTGACTGCTGTTAGATATTAGAAAAAGACTCGGTCACCCCGTGTATTTTACTGTTTATTATAGCTCGTAGTTTAATAGTTAATAGTACTATTTTCGGTATTAAGTCGGGTACTAATACCCGGTATATTGTAAGAACTATATAAGCCTCTTCCAACTTTGGAAGAGGTAAGCTAGTCATTTATTAATGATTGTTTTCTTGTTTCTCGTCTTTTATTTGTGTAGATTCCTTATCCTTGTTAGTTGAAATGCCAAAACGAATTGGTAATTTTTTATTTTTTTTACATAAGAACAATGCCAGTTTTGACATTTTGTTACTATTGAAGTACTCTTATAAACTTTTAATCAGATTATGACTCTGAAAGTATTTTTAAGTGAAAGTAGACTCGGAGAACTTTTCGTAGATAGGTGGCACGACTTCCAATGAGTCACGGTTACTTTTATACAAATATAATGAAAACGACCAAAAATTGCAAAAGCAATCCAGCTGGCGGCTATGTGCAACAGAAGCACAAGCCGGTTGCGAAAGGCCTTTGGCCCGCGCTGGTGCCTCTTAGACGGTGGCTAGACCAGTTAAGGCCTTTTGGCCGGCAGCTGGTGGTTGCAGTTTAGATACACAATAAAATATACTATAAAAATAATATTCCACAAGAGCAATTAAAAAAATTCCCTAAGGAAAATTCACTCTCAAAAATATATATATAATATACAATACGTATATTTAGCCGGGTAAATATGATCACCCGGGTAGTTTCCCCAACGACTAGTGAAATTGAAACCTCGTTTAAGCTTGGATTATGATTTGAATAAGAAAATAGATGATTTGATGATCTATGACTACTAACTAAAAAGCAACAATTAAAATTGAAAATTAAAGGCAAATTAAACAATTAAACAAATACGGAAAACAAATAAAACGCGACAATTAAGCAAATAAACTAAAATTAAACCTTAAAATTGCAAACTAAGTTTCTAAACCTAAATTAGGATAAAAGAAAATTTTAAGAAAAAGAAAACTATTTTTTTGATTATTTTTGAATTTTTTATTAATTAAAAATATTTAATTTTATTAAATCCTAATTATATAAAATTATAAAGTAATGAAATTATATTTTTCCTAGTAAGAAGTAAAAATAATATTTGAAAAAGAATTACTATTTTTGGTTTTTTAGATTTAAAGATATGATTTTTCTAAAATTAAAACTAATTAAAATTTTTTAAAAGTAATAAAAATATTAAAAGTATAATCCTAAAATTTTTATAAAAATTTAACTAAATAAAGAAAATATGCAGAAATTTAATAAAAATAAAAGCCCTAATTTTTTACTTTTTATAAAACTTTAATTAAACTAATTAAAATCTAAAACCTAGTTTTCAATTAAAATTAAAAACTAACTAACTATAACTAACTGAAGACTAACTATGAAAAACCTTAAATGACTAATAGTGAAAACAAAGAGTCAAACGGGGAACTAACTGAGTTAACAAGCAAATATTAAAATTACAAAACCTACCCTGAGGCCAAGCCCGATTACACCCCAAGTCCCTTAAAGCCTAAAAATAAGTTGAGATTTAAAAAGTGCTTTTTAGGAAAAACTTAAAAGAGCAAAGTTGGAGAATAAGCTGGCAAGAACAACTTTAACAAAAGCTATATGGAATGAAACCCACTGATAAGCTCAATTAAAGCTTATTTATAAGCTGTTTACAGAAACTAAGGGTTTCCTATGGTTTTACTAAATCAGCTCTAAAAAGCTCAAATTAAGCTCAAAATGAGAAACAAAAGGAGATTTGGAAAGCCTATGATGTGCATGAGCTTATTATGAAAAGAGAAAGGAGCTGAAAATTCATTTAAGCAACAAAAAGTGATGATAAAAGAAGCAAACTCAGACAATAAGCAAAAATTGCACAAAATTCAGTTAAGCTAAATTACCTAATAAGCTAAACTAGATTATGAGCTTTTGAGAACCTATAAAACTACTTATTATCTATCTATTTAAACTATAAAATCAATACCTTAAGATGAAATTAACAATTTAGGAAACTACTTAATTACCTACTGTTTTTGTATTTTTGGCTGTTTAAGCTGTTTTTTTAAGCAAAAATTAAGCTAGCAAAGGAAGTTGGAAATGGAAAATAAGCAGTGACAGGACTAAACCTGTTAGGAAACTATAATATAACTAAAACTTAGCTTCTAGATCCTATAAATACTATCCTAAATTGAAGCTTAAAAATCAGCAGTACTAAATGATTTAGTACTGCTGGTGCAATTGGTAATACCACAAAGACCAAAATGCAGCCAAACCTAAGAGCTTTTACTGCCTTAAACTCACTCAATTGAGTGAGTTAAGACCAAATTTAAGCACACACAAGCTAAAGGGAACCTAGAATAAGAATAAGCAATCCTAACTTTGAACTAAAAGTGCCCTGGTGCTGGAACCATCATAATAAACCATAACTTTTTGAAAAATGAAAATTAACCTTTGAAACCTCTTTGCCTAATGATTAATTAAGAAATCTAAGCTGACTTAAACAATTTTAAAAACTCTCTTTGACTTTGAGAGGTCAAAGTAGCTTAAACCAAACACCCCTTTATACTCTTGACAGATTTGAAAAGGCTTTTGAAATTAAAATCTACTTATTAAAACTTAATTACCAGATGAAAAACAACTTTTAACTAACTTATTAAACATTAACTAACAACTGAATAAGCAAGCAATCTAAGATTTACACTACTTCCTACTATTTTTGGTTTTTTATAGATTAATGATGACAGAAATGAAAACTTAAGATTTTTAACTACTTAATCAAAAACAGATGATCTAACTAATCTAATAAGCAAAATTAAAGATATTTAAGAACAAATAAGCAACCATTATAAGCAAATAAGCAGATTTAAGCATAGAAAGTAAATAGACAATTATTGAAAGCAAAAACTTTAGGAAATTAAAGAGAAACTTACAAAGCCTCTAGCTAAACAAGAGGAACCAATTAAGGCAGCTACAAGCTCCCTAGCTTATTAATAAGCTAGGGTATAAGTCCATGGGATCTCATCCATTACTAGATCCCCTTCCATGAGCTAATAATCCCAAAATGCAAAGCTGATTTATTCTTAAAGTAAAATTAGGTTCAGTTAAGTTCCATCAAGAGCTTAGAGACTCTTGAGAGTTGAGAAGAGCTTATTAAAGCTTATTAAGACAGATTGAGCTTTTGAGTAAAAGGGCTTTGAGAGAATTTGAAAGGTAAACACATGATTTATTTAACCAAAGCATTCAAATTCATTACCATAAAAATATACATAATCAAATTACAATAAGCAATGTTTAAGCTAACCTAAATTATTAAAAACTAGAAAAAGGAAAAATAATGTAAAAAGAAGGTATCGTGTGTGTGTGAGCTGAGGCCTTTTTATAGGCTGCCAAAGAAGCTTCTAGGACCCCTGAATCCATCTCCTAGCCTACAATCCGCACCCTTGATTCTTCTAATCATTGCCAAATGATTTTGAGCCGTTTGATCATTTTGTGTGTAACTGAGGATCGCCAGCGTGTCATTCCATTCATGTGCCATTGTGTTAGTTAGAGTAGTGATTTATCAGTTTAGAAACCCACATAACCTTGTGCTTTTCTTGCTCTGACGTGGCCTCCTCATGAGAGTGAGATACTAAAACCCTTTGATTAGACTAATTTGTCCCTGGCATCTTGTTAATGACCTCTTAAATTGACCAATAGATCCCTCAATTTCCATTTGCCCCTTGTTTTACCCTAGCTAGAGAAATAAAAGTGATGATGAACAGTAAAAAGGATCTTGGCGCCAAGTTTATAACTGAACGAGTTATTTCAGTTTTAACTTTGGCCAATTGTCACTTCTAGTCCCTCTCTTTCTTTTCTCCCTTTCTAGTTATAAAAGGAGTTTCAGGAATTGCAAAATCGGTCCTTGTGGTTTATATAAAAGGGAAGTGGACTAGGTTTTGGGCTTATGGATATGGGCTTGGATCCGAGTGAGGCCCATTTAGGCTTAGGGACCATTTATGGACTTTTCTGAAAGTTGAGGGGCTTAAATGGAATATTTTGGGTCTTGTTGACTTTTGTTGACCATGATTTGACTGGATTTGACTGAGGCTTGACTTTTCTGGCTTTGGCTTTGATTCTTTGGCTTCTTTTTGTACTCTTCTGATTCTCGTGTCCGTGCTTGCCTGTTTTTGACTGTTTTCTTGTGATTTTTGATATATCCGTACCTGCACACACAAAACACAAATACAAGCATATTGTTGCCATTTTTGGTCTGTTTTGGGTTTAATTGGGTTATTTTAGGTACAAACGGATATGTGTATTTTACACTTATCAAAATTCCCCAAACTAAACGATTGTGTGTCCTCACGCAATATCACATGCCTTATAACCAAATACCTCGAAACTTCCTCAAACTAAACCTTTGAAAAGTAGCAAAAAATTTTGTTTAGAAAGCTAAGAGATCACAAGCTATAAAACACCCGAATTCCCATTTTCAAAACTTTTTCTCTTTTTATGGTTTTTTCTTGATAATTAACTACCTAACTACAACTTATTTGTGTTGACATAATGTATTGTTTTCATTACCTCATTGGTAACTTTAAGGATCATAGAACAAAAAGCACAATTAAGTGTCTAAAAGATAACTTCATCATCCTCGATTTTTCACTTTTCCCATGCTAAGCTTAAAAATAAGATCACCGTTAAGTACGAGCTAAGATGCTAAGACTACTTATAATTACAACTTGTGAATTCCTCTTCCCGACATAAATCATATATTTAGGTGTGTGTGTTTAAATTAATTTAAACCATTAAATCCACATATTTAGATAGATGAAATCCGACCAAGCTTTACACATGGGCCTTTTGAGCTAATATGTTAATCACTTAGCAAGATCACATCTCAAAGCAAACAAAAACCTCTTTAGCTAAGACATCGTTGGTTCACTTGTCCCATGAATGACTTTCTTCTCTAGCAATCCCACCGTCATCGGGTAAGTGCTAAGGCTTTTGACACCCCATCCGGAGAATACTAATCGAAACGTATGAACTTCCGATGAAAAAGCCTTGTAGACTTTTGCAAACCTTAGTTCAAAAGAATACATTGGTTTTAGATAATGTAACTTTTACTATTTATTTCTATTTACATTATTAGGCTAGGAATTGGTATCATTTTTCTTTCGACGACACATCGGCCACGCCTCCGACAAGAGCTCGTGTACTTATTATGATACCAACCCTAAATATACAACCTCCACCCTTTCTTTCGATGTCACATCAGGAGCGAACCGACAAATGCCCATGTACTTTATTGCGATGGAGTTTGTATATTAATTATTAACACTAAGGATTTATAACTTGCATCCTTTTTATTCACCAACTACATTTTTATAGATTTTTTTTAACCAATTAATTAATTTAACACATTATTTTTGCAAATAGAAAAATTTCGTTTTAGAAAACCAAAGTATAAACTTGAACTAAAATTCTTATTTACCAATGATGTTTGACTTCATCATCGATAAAGCTTTTTCTCTGAATATGTTGATTAGACTTTTAAGAGTAAAACTCTAATTTGTAAAAATTAAAGAGAACACGTATAATTAATCATTTTAAGAACTCCGGGGAAGAAAAACCACAAGTTATTCTTATAAGCCTTTAAGTTTTCCAAATAAACTTTGTTTAGCATCCTAATTCGTAATCAACACTATCATCTCTTATTCTTTGCAATTTAAAATCTCTAATAAAGAAATTCGCAAATACTTAGCCTATATAAAATCCAACTCGGCATATTTAAAATCTACTTGAGATTAGCACAAGTTTTCATTTACTAATGATTTCAAGTCTAGCATGTTTAAAGTCTACATGAGACTAGCACAAACTATCATCATTAATTGTTAAGGGAGAAAGCTAGAACTCTACACGTACGATCGGGTCAAAAATTACTTCTTATTCTTACCAACGGAAAACCTACATTCGTGTCTTAACACTTATTATTTTTTTATTTTTTTTTATTATTTTTTTTATTATATTTATGACTAAAAATTTAAAATTTTTGCTATTTTTGTGGGAAAACGGGTACGTGAGAACAAAACAATAAGCATGTAACATCAAATCGATAGATTCCCTTCCCCAAACTAAAACGAAACATTGTCCTCAATGTTTAAAGGCGGGTCTCTACGTAAATCTAAGCCGTTTATGAATTATGCAAAGATAAACGTGAATCGATAAGATGAAAGGATATCGGATCTCCCCAAACTAATTTCACACAAAGGATGAGAAGCTCGAGTAGAACGGGAAAAATCAACCGGACACGAGAGGCTTCATAGAATTTGTTGGTTCGATCCTACAAAATCACAACAAACAAGCAACAAACATCGAGAAATCGGAAAGAGTACAAGCCTCTCTCAACACAACACATTAGATAATAGAAAATAGAGAGAAAATAGAAAGGATAAGCATGGGGTGAACTCCCACGAAGCGGCTTGTTTTTGGTCACCGAGTCGCAAGCTCGACTCGATCCCTGAATTTAGTTGTCCTTAGGGAAAGTTTAGAGATCCGGGATAACCAATGGTGGTGTATCCCCTCCATAGTAATGCTTAAGACGGTGGCAGTTGACTTTGAAATTAGAACCATCGGCATGAGACAACTTGGCAGTGCCATAAGGATAGACTTCGGTAATTATGAAAGGTCCGGACCATCGGGATTTGAGCTTTCTGGAGAAAATCTTTAATCGGGAGTTGAAAAGCAAGACTTGATCACCAACATTGAAGATTCGGTTCTTTATCTTGGAATCGTGAAGTTTCTTTGTCTTCTCCTTGTAGATTAATGAATTCTCATAAGCTTGATCAAGAAGCTCGCTAAGTTCATTGAGTTGGAGCTTTCTATGATCACCTGTGGTCTTGAGATCAAAGTTGGCATGCTTAAGAGCCCAATATGCCTTGTGTTCTAGTTCGACGGGTAAGTGACACTCTTTACCATAAACTAATTTGTACGGAGTGCAACCAATTGGAGTCTTGTAAGCGGTCCTAAAAGCCCATAATGCATCATCAAGCTTATCTGACCATGAGGCACGGTTTTCTCCGACCGTCCTCTCTAAGATTCTTTTGAGACCTCGATTCGTGACTTCAACTTGACCACTCGTTTGAGGATGTTAAGGAGTCGAAAGATGATGTGTTACACCATATTTAGACATAACTTTATCAAATTTATCATTACAGAAATGGGTCCCACGATGGCTTATGATAGCTCTAGGTGCACCAAATCGGAGAAAAGGGATTTTAAAAACTTGACAACTAGTCTAGCATCGTTGGTGGGGAGCGCCTTGGCATCAACCCATTTGGAAAGATAATCGACGGCTACCCGAATATATTTGTTTCCTCTAGACGACGGAAAAGGTCCCATAAAATCGATACCCCAAACATCTAAAATTTCACAAACTTGGATTGCATTTTGAGGCATCTCATCTCGATGTGAAATCTTGCCTTGTCTTTGACATGCATCACAAGATTTGATCAATTCGTAAGCACCCTTATAAATTATAGGCCAAAAGAAACCGGCATTAAATACTTTCCGAGCGGTGATATTAGCACTATGAGGGCCCCCGGTGGGTCCTTCATGACAAGCTTTGAGGATTTCAAGAGCTTCTTGGCCAAATACACATCTACGGATGATTTGATCTGCACATGTTCGAAAGAGATAGGGATCATCCCAAAAGTAATGCTTTATATCCTTGAAAAACTTTCTCTTTTGTTGGGTTGACATTCCTTTGATAAGAAAATTCCCAGCGTGGTAATTTGCTATATCGGTAAACCACGGGGTACGTTGATCATCATGAGAAGTCACCGTATTCAATGTTTCAAGAGGAAAAGTTTCATTAATCTCTTTAGGATCAAAAACATTCTCATACGGGTTTTCAAGACGAGAGAGGTGATCGGCTGCATAGTTTTCAGCTCCCTTGGTATCAATTACTGAAAAATCGAATTCTTGAAGAAGTAAGACCCATCTAAGCAATCTTGTTTGGCGTCTTTCTTGTTGAAGAGGTATTTCAATGCGGAGTAGTCCGTGTAAACAACACTTTTGTTCATGATTGATATGATCGAAACTTCTCAAAAGCGTAAACTACCGCAAGCATCTCTTTTTCCGTTGTTGTGTAGTTTGATTCTGCTTCAGTCATTGTTTTACTTGCATAATGAATTGGTCTAAAATGCTTCTGAATCCTTTGCCCTAGAACCGCACCTATTATCACACATGATTTCAAAAGGTTGGTCCCAATTCGGAGCAATGAGAATTGGAGCTTCGGTTAACTTCTTTTTCAATGTTTGAAAGGCAAGAATGCAATCTTCTGAGAAGATAAAAGGAGTGTTTTTCTCTAAGAGATGGGTCATGGGTCGAGAGATCTTTGAAAAGTCTTTGATGAATCTGCGGTAAAAACCAGCATGCCCGAGAAAACTTCGAATTCCCTTAATAGTGGTTGGGTGAGGAGGCTTTAAAATTACATCAACTTTGGCCTTATCGAATTCAATTCCTTTTCTAGAGATCTTATGTCCTAAAACAATGCCTTCTTTAACCATGAAATGGC
Source organism: Tanacetum coccineum (assembly GCA_026074375.1). Taxonomy (NCBI): domain Eukaryota; kingdom Viridiplantae; phylum Streptophyta; class Magnoliopsida; order Asterales; family Asteraceae; genus Tanacetum; species Tanacetum coccineum. Next base: position 23,546 of record BQNB010050745.1, read on the forward strand.
TCTTTTCCCAATTTAGTGCTAATTTGGTGTCTTCACACCTTTTGAGCATTTTATCTAAATTGGCAAGTGATAAGTGCTTAATTACACATATCTTTTACCTCTAAAAACGAGCTTAAATGACCAAAAACAGACAAAAACTGCCAAAAACTTCCATCGTTTTTTCTATCATGTCGTGAAAAATGGCCAGTCACAACAACTTGAAAGTTCCTGGGGTGCAGGTTGCACACCGTAATGGCATACGGGGTACGATAAAGTTCCGTGAATGGGCCCGTGAAAGTAGTTTTTTTTCTCTTGATCTTTAGGGCCAATTGGGATTTGAAAAACCCCGAAAACCCTATATAAGAAACATTAAAATTCGTTACCGGCTAAACGTTCTAGCATTTGATCCATGAATGGTAATGGAAAATGGTCTTTACAAGTTGCTTTGTTTAACTTTTGATAGTCGATGCAAACTCTCTATCCCGTGACTAATCTTGTAGGCAACAACTCATTTTCTTCAATTCTGACACGGTTTCATACCACGCTTTTTTGGAACACAATGGACGGACTAAACCCATGCGACTATCCGAGATCGGATAAATCAATCTGCGTCAAAGAGTTTTTTCTACTTCTGTCTTGATGACGTCGTGTTTTTAGGGTTAACCTCATTTGATGTTGGACTGAAGGTTCGTAATCATCTTCTTAAAAGGATTTGTGAGAACAAAATATGGAATCTAGCCTAATTTCAGATAGTTTCACAAGCAATTGCTTGTTTTCTGTTTTTTAGAATGGTAACGATGAGGTGAGGTCTTTTTATCTTGGCTCCAATCTTTTGAAAATTATGCTGGAAGTTGGATTTTCCGCTAAAAACGCCATACTCGAGATGCAGGAGGTAAATCTTTAAGTTCGAACTTTCGAGAAGTTCATCTTTTGAAAGTAGCATTTTCGAGTGAAACTTCTTTGGTTCAACAAACTTTATGTCTTTTTGATATTACCGGTGCTGAGTTATTACGTGGTTTGGTAAAGGTTAATGGATCAATGTAGAGACAGTGCTTCGAGTATATATGAGATGTCACCTCGGGATCATAGTACGTAGTATTAGCAAACTGGCGAATGTTCATCTATCGATTGCTTAAAAAGCATCGGCTTCTTCAAAGAGTAGAAAATCACTTTCATCAAAAGGAGTAAGTGTCGGAGATGAAGTGGAAACAATCGGATCATAGTACGGAGAAGGATTGTTGTAAGCAATGGAATCGGAAAATCCAAGAACTTCTTGTGAATAAATTTCACAGCTGGACATCGATTTAGATCAACTTTCTTAATGATTTCGCCCAGATTGTTGTATGAAATGGAAGGCGTATCACACATTTAAGGGTTAAATATTGATCATCACTCCTAGAGTAATCTCTCCATTCGCTAAACATCGATTAAAGCAATGAGCCGTCTACAGAAAGGGTCGCTCCGAGAATCAACGGTATCGAGGATTCGGTCTATGAAATCAGAACAACAAATCGGCCCGGGGAAAAATTATTGCTTCCCTACTTTGACAAAAAATTTACGGCGACACGGTTAGGTGGGAATTGTTCTACTCGTTCGGCTTAACTTAAGACCATTTGTGTTTCGGTTAAGTCTAGAAAAACCATGCTTTTTCCAAATGGAAAGAGGCAGGTGATTTATGCTATCCCCTAAACGGCAAGGTCTAGATAATTATCAAATTTTGAAAATATCACAAGGAATTAGAATCAGCCTGGCGTCACCTAGCTTTTTGGAAGCTTATTTAAGGCATGATCCGCACTATAATTTCATTTCATACGCGAGTTGTTTGGTTATTCGATCAACTTGTCTTTGTTATTTAAAATTTTTTTAAACACTCGACACAAACTTTGGCATATGATGAGGCATCGCAAATATAAGCTCAAAAAGAAGGTTTCGAAACGATTTCTATAAACTTTGAAGAAAGAATGTCATCTTTTTCACGAATCTTTTGTTTGTTGAGTCTCGACGGGTAAGGTAAATTAAGCTTGGCTTTGTTAGCAATGAAAGAAGGTTTCATTGGTTCTTTATCTTTGGTTTGTTCTTGGACTAATGGAGGAGGTTGGATGTTCTCTGTGCTCCGTTGCTAGTTATCTTTGTCGCCTCATTTTCCTTTTCCACCACCGGCGGTAGAATTGGAGGTCCATCGTATGAAACACCACCACGAGTCGTAATTGCCTTGCCTTCATTTCTCGAATTTGGAATGGTATTGCTTGGTAACAAACTTGAACTTGAAGCTTGGTGGGTGTGTTAGCTTTGCGTCGAAAACTGAGCATCATCTTCTGAAATCATCTTGACTTTTATTTTTCTTTTTTTTTTTTGAGCATCTTTGTAAACTTTTTGGAAAATCTTTTGGCTTTCTTTGGAAAATTATCCAACTTTATTTGCAAAGTTATATTCATGTTTGCATTATTAGGCCTTAGCATAGCTTTCAAAATCCGTTTTAGAACACCTAGAATTTGTGTAAACGAGATGGTAAAGCTTGTAGTATCAAAAGGTTGATTTATTGGTGGTTGTATGGTGGGGCTTGATAAAGGCTCTCCTTGATTGTTTTGGCGGTTTTTGGTTAAAATTTCCTCCAGGTTTTGATTCGAATTGAATATTGTTTCCTGATATCGCCTTTGGTTTTCTTTGAACATTAGGTTGTTTAAAACCGGTGGTCTCAGTTGGATTGCCCAAATTGATGTTGGTTTCTTTGGAGAATTACAAACGGCTGCGGTTTGTTGAAAATTGTTGGATGTTGTCATGAAAAAGGGGGAGAATCCATTCCATCGACGTTAAGGACAAATGGTTATAAAATTGTCGATCTTCGATCTTCACAAGTAACACATATTCCTTAACCGCTTTGAGGGTGCGGGTGTTAGTAACACTAAAGCTTTCATTTCATTCATCATTTGTTTCATCTTAATGTCATCTGATCCTCTCAAGAGAAGCGGCTATTTGTTGATATCGAAAGAATTATTAGAAGGTGAAGAAGATTAGAAGAGGAGCCATCCGTACTCACTCTGGAATTCATTAGCCGACTCTTGAGTATCGGAACTTTTGACTTGCTTTCAATATATCGCTAATCTGTCTTGAGGCATTTCGTCTAAGAACAAAAAATGCCATCCGCGGCTGAATCTAAGACCATCTTGATTCGTTGGAATTCAAAGAGTTGTAAAAGAGTATCGAGTGGTGTTGTTCCGAACAAGCCATGCTGGGGACATTGACGCAAGGGGGGAGTCTTTAAATCGTTCACATGTTCATCTGAAGGTTTCGTTTGGTTTGGAAAAAATTGGAGATTTAGTTTCGGAGATAAGTCGTTTTTTATGGGTGGAAAGAATGGTTTATTAATTTTGATAACAAGTTGTATGTGAGAATTGATCTAGGAGGTTCCTTTGTATAGCCAAATTCCTCGGGATTCACCATCTAGAGAGAAAGGAAAAAGCAAAAGCTTTATCAAAGTGTTCGGAACTTCGGGATGTCTAAATGTTGAAGTGACTTTGTTGAAAAATCGAAGGTGATTATGAGGGTCTTGTTATCCTTGAATTATTACTTTGCACAAGATTTATCAAAGTGTTTAAGCTCAAAATTGTTTGCATTTATAGTGGAATCAACTATTGCATTTCGTATCCCCGCTGGGAAGTTGTAACATTTGAGCCATGGTTACGATTATTCGGCATTGCAACAATGTTTTGGAACGACAATTGGTTCTTCTAAATCAAATTTTTCAACAACACCGATGTGTTTGTTGTTGACGGAGTCTTCGAGATTGGCGAACGAACAGTGGCATAAAAAGACAAAACTAAAAATCACAAACGCAAAAACTTTACACTAATTTTTTTTGCAATGAATTTTAACGGTTACACGGAAGAGACTTAAACCAATAATCAACTACTTCTAGGTTTAGCTCTCAAATATTTGCTTTTTCAAGGTGTAGCCGTTACTTCGTAGGACAACAAATGGCAAGTGTTAAACTCTTATTGTTCGTTTTGGGGAACCAACAAGTTCAACGGAATTGATATATGATTTATACCTCGTTTAGTGTATATATTTTTTGGTATTTTTCACAAATGGTGACTTTACATTTTTTATTGAAAAAGGTAGTATTTTTTTTATATTTTTGAGTTTTTTATGATATATTATTTTATTTTTTACTTATATAAAAAGAAATGGAAAATATTTTTTTAATTTTTATATTTTATGATTTTTTTTTGGATTTTTGAATTATAAAACAAGAATGAAACTTTCGAGGACGAAAGGTCGTTCTAAACCAAATCAAACTAAAAAGAAGGAATCTTAACCACTAGTCCTCGGCTGCGAGGTGCCAAAAACTGATTGCAGTTGATAAACAATAAATACATATAAAATATATTTTTCAAAAGAGCATTAGAAAATTACCAAAATACCCTTTGATAAAATTCACTCTCAAAAATATATATAATATATATATAATACGTTATATTTAACCGGATATATATGATCAACCAGGAGTCGTTCCAACGACTAGTAAATTGAAAACCTAGTTTTAATCCGGATTATTGATCTTGATTTAAAGCATAGATATTTTTTTTGATGATCTATATCTACTAAATAAAAAGCAACAATTAAAATTTAAAATTAAAAACAATTAAGCACTTAAAAAGAAAAAACGGGAAATAAATAAAACGCGACAAATAAGCAAGTCAATCTAAAAATGCAAACTAATATTCTAAACCTAGAATAAGACAAAATAAAGTTTTTGGAAAAAGAAAAAAATATTTTTTCTTGATATTTTGAATTTTTATCCATTTCAAAAACTATTTAATTCTAATTTAATCCTAGAAAAATAGAAATAAATTGAATTTTCTAATTTTCCTAGATTAAAACAAAGAAAGGAAAATTTTAGAAAAACGTAATTACTATTTTTGGCTTTTTAGTTTAAAGATATGATTTTTTCTAGATTTAAAATCTAATTAAAACTTTTAAAAATAATTAAAATCTATTAAAATAAGAATCCTAAAATTTTTATAAAATTTACACTAAGATAAGAAACATGTGCAGAAAATTTAGAAACTAAAAGCCCTAATTTTTTACTTTTTATGTAAAGTTAATTACTAATTAAAAGCTTAAACCCTTAATTCACATAATTATTAAACTAATTAAAATTTATTTAACATAACTATTAATAACTAGGGGACTAAACTATGCATAATCCCTAAAGGGACTAAATGAAGATAACTAAACTAACGGAGGGACTACTGAGAAACTTTAAAGTTGCAAACAAACCCTGAGACAAAGCCGGACTTCAACACTTAAGCTCCATTTAGGACTTAGAATAAGATGGAAACTACAAAGTGCTTTTCAGCAAAACTTAACGAAGAAAGTAAAAATAAGCATAGAGCAGTGAACAATTTTAACAAAAACACTTAGAGCTAAAATCTACTAATAAGCTCTTAAAGAGCTTATCTTTAAGCTGATTACGAAAACAAGGGCTTTCCCTTTGTTTTTACTAATTAAGCTATAAAAAAACTCAAAATAAGTCCAAATTACAAAACAAAAGATGTTCTAATTAGCTTATAACTTTCTTAAGCTAATTTCAAAAAGAAATAGAGGCTAGGAACTCTTTTATGCTTAGCTGAAAAATGATCATGAAATCAAGAACTCAGAGATTAAGCAAAATTACAGTTCAAAAACCATTAAGCTAATAAGATCATATAAGACAATTCTTTACTAAGAGCTTATGAGAACTTATGCATTTATAATAAAAACTATCTATTTAAGCTATAAAAACAAATACCTTAAGCTAAAATTAACAATTAAAGAAACTACTTAATTAACTACTATTTTTTGGTCTTTTGGCTGTTTAAGCTGTTTTTTAAGCAACAATTAAGCTAGCAAATAAGATTTGAAATGAAATTTAAGCTAAAATATCTTAAGCAATATTTATTCTAATCCTACTTTAATTTAGAAGCTATAAAAACATATGATTTCTGCTTGAACTTAAAGCCAAAAGTGACAGCAGGAATAAGCTGTTCCTGTGGTTGAACTTTTTGCACAAGCACACAAAACCAAAGTGCAGGTTACCTAAAGGGTAATACTGCACTTGGACACACTCCTTTAGAGTGCAACAACTCAAGGCAAGCAAAATCTAAGCCCTAAGAGGCCTAGATCAAATTTTAGCAATCAAACTTTAAGAAACAATATGCCCTAGTGCAGGTTTAGTCATAATAAGCCTTAAAAACTTCAAAATTTCAAACCTAAACTTCAAAACTATCTTAAATTCTAAATCATATATGCAGATCTAACTACCAAAAGAGAAATACACCTCAATTCCTATGACTTTTGATAGTCAATATAGACTAAACCCAAAACACCCCTTTAAGACATGACAATTTTTTAAAGAGAAACTTTAAAAAATGCAAATCTATAGATTAATCCTGAAACTACCAGATACTAATAGCTTAAATTAAGCTCACAACATTGATTTAGCAGCTACTTTAGACAGGAAATCAAGATCTACATATTTCTAATTATTTTAGTTTTTTATGGTTTTTAAAACAAATAGTATAAAATTCTATGTTCTAAACATGATTAGGCTCAAAAAAAACAGAATTACTATTTCATGATGACATAAACTAAATAAACAATACAACTAAGCACTAATAAGCAATACAGAATAAGCAAATAAGCAGTTCGAGGTATTAAGCAAATTATCTATTATATAAGCTTGAAATATGAAAAAGTACAAAAGAGAAAGAATGGCTACCTCTAGATGCAGAGTCTAACAGGGATCTATAATGCCTTAGCAGAGCTTAACCAAAGCCTAAGATTTTTGCTTAAGCCCAATAAGCTTTGTTTCCATGCTTATTTCTTATGATTCCTAAATGTTCGCCCTCAACTCTAAACCCTTCCTTATTATTCATCTCAGCAATCAATTTCTGAAGTTTAAAGAGTGATAAGGTTATGGAGATTTAGGAGCTAAAAGGTCATTTTTTGAGATATCAACGCTTAAAATTAAATACAAATTAAATGAATCTATCTTATATTGAATGACAAAATTTCAGATTACAATACTTGAGAAGACAAATTACATGAGCTAAATTGTGAAGAAAATTACATTTTAAAAAAAATCAGATAAGCTAAATTAGCTAAAATAACAAGAGAGATAAAAGATTGTTTGTATATGAGAGGTGAGGCCTATTTATCGCTGTTGTGGAAGATTCTAGGCCTGGCTGCTTGCACGCTCCTTTTCATTGAGCAATCCAATCAAGCAATACTTGAATACTCTTTTGAGCAGTTAGGATCATTTGTTTGTGATAGAAGGATTGCCAGCGGTTGTCATTCTTTTGATGGGTCTTTGTGTTACTTCTTTGGTAGAAATAGTACAAATACTCATCCTTGTGTGCTTTTCTCCCTAGCTGCTGTGGGACTTAGCTTGGTGAGGTGCTTTGATTACCTTTGATTTGGATAATCTGTCCTTGGTCAGTCAGTATTAGTGAGTCATGTATTGTCTCTTAAGTTGCCCATTGATTTTGTTTTCCCTTTGTTTTGATGCTTGGTGAAAGGGATGAGACGATGATAAGAACGGTAACTTATGTTTGGCGCTTCTTATAAAAGAATACGGGGTAATTTTATTTTTAAACTCTTGGGAAATTTGGCAACTTTCAGTCCTTGTGTTATAAAGGGTAGTAGTATAAAAAAGAGTTTAAGCAATTAGACAATTAAAGTCCTTGTGGTTATATGAAACAGATTAATGGTCTAGGTGTTGGGTTGGATGTTATGGGCTTGGATACGGGATAGAATTTTAGGGTTTTTTTCAAGCCCATTAAGGGTTTAGGGCCCCAAATTGGAGAGTGTGGGTTATTTTTGGAATTTTGTGAAACGTTGAGGGTGTAAATGGATTATTTTTTGAGTTTGTCTTCTAGGGGTTGAATTCATTGTCAAGATTGACTGGAAGGTGGATCGTTTTCTTTAGGCTCTTGCATTCCGGCTTTTGTGTAACTCTTCTATTTCTCAGTGTCGCGCATTGCCCGTTTTGATGGTTTTCTTGTGATTTTGATATATCTGTACTGTACACACAAACACAAAATACACGCATTTTATTGCCTTTTTTGGTCTGTTTTTGGGTTAATTAGGCTATTATTTAAGCATAAATGGATAGTTTATTTTTTCATTAATCAGTTGTCATAATTTTCGTGGAGCGCACCTTGCCCGCCTGTGGTGCATGCAATGACGATGGACAACCTCGTTGTGGTAGGTGGCGCCTCGTCACGTCGCGTTAGTGGTCACAGTCGGGTTTTGGTTCGGTTATCATATAAGATTTAGCACGTATGTATAGTCCTACTCGTCCCTAGTGCCTTACATTTTTAATCACGAGACATGTGTTAAGTTTTATCGTTTTAAACATGGTGCTAATACCGTGTTCGGCCAAGTTTTCATGTCATGGTTTACGTATTACAAAAGTTTTACGCGTTTAGCATGACAAAATTTTGACATGGGTATGTTCACGAGGAACATGCATGGGCCACACCATGCATGTCGTATGATACTACAAAATGAAAGTCATGTATGAAGAATATGGAGCTACAAGAATAACTTATGAAGGTCCAGGTTTTCTGTTAGGCTAATGTTGAAGGATGCCGGTTAGTAAGGAAGATCAAACCAACCTTGGTATAATACTACCTATATCAACAACGTTCACTAACTAAAACTCTACTCGAACCTTACTTCTTTTGCTTGATCTTGTGTGTGAGGGTGCTACTAGAAGTGAAAAGAATGGTGTCTATTTATACTACAAATTCATGCATTTACTGAAAACTTTCAAAACTTCCTGTGAATGTTTATTATTTACTTACTATTGAGCATAGTTGTATAGTATAACTATTAATAGTGGATCTCCCTATTTGTGAAATGAGTTTGAGGAGAAAAGATATAGGCATGTGAAGATTTTGTAAAATGAATGTGTAGGGCATTAAATGTAAGGAATATATAATAATGATGTTGGTTTGCTATTTGGTATTTCTCTTAGTTTGTCGTAGTTATACATTTATGTATTAAGTTTGAGGTTCGAATGAAAGTCAAGGTTACAATATTTATTTAGCGATTTAAATATTGTCATATTATTATTATATATATATATATATATATATATATATATATATATATATATTATTTTATTTATATTCTATATTCTTTATATATTCCTTTTTTTCATTGAAGTTTGGATCGGGTTCACAGACTTAATATAGGTGTGTGACTGTGTTTCACTGGCATGGAAAATATGAATCTATTGTTACGGTTTTCTAAAATATCACTTTTAGATCTAAGAACAAAAAAGATTGATTTTTTACCTAGTGTTATTTAAAACTCTCAATGCGTAAAACAGGTTGTCGTTGGAAGGATTACTTTTATTGGAACGTATTCGATCAAATTTGCAATTGCCTTGCTAAGTACTATACTCTTATAAATTGCAATAGGAGTTTAATTTTCCGAGGTGCTACTAACTTTTTATTAGCCATAATTTAATCACATTTTTCCCCTTATCAAAAATATTAAATCTCTTGATATTTTGGATATCAATTTATTCAAATATAATTGCTTTTGGGGAAAGAATGTCCAATTATTAACAAGCCACAATAGGAACATTTTTTATGCTCTCCCTCAAATTATGAGGGTATTATATGGTGTTTGAGTACATTAATTTGAAAAATTTTGAATTTACTAAGAAATTCTTGAAAATTCGTACTCAAACACAATATAAGCCTAATTATAATGTACACTACTTATATACATATTCACAATATTTAATATATACGAAAAATTAACCTGAAATTTGTTGAGACAAAATATGACAAAGTCATATTGTCCTTTCAGAAGGTGAGATCGTTCTCGTATATCCTTCAACAACGAACATCTCCAGATTCCGCATCATTCCTCCTGCTGATAAGGTACGTGTCTTTTATCCTTTGAACCATAACCCGTAGCCCTTTTCTTGTCCTTAGTTACTACATTTCCGCATCAACCTCCCTAGGATAAGCAGTCCAAACATGTCATTGAGCATGCCATCATGAACTTGTGGTGTTTTATCAGTACCGCATCAAATCTTCCTCTTGAATTGATCTAAATATATTTTTCCATGAGGGTCTGGTGTGAAGTATATGGTTTTTGTTCTGAGATTTGATTGTATGTGTCGGGTTGAGTGAGGTTGAGCTATCTTTTGGTAACAATTCTTGACACCTAATTGAAGATCTTTCAACTTATTTTGAATATTGTCATTACGTCTCGTTAAACATACACAATGCCACATTTCAAATCATACCGTTCGTTTTTTTCGGGGGGGATTTTTTAGGTGAGTCCTGGTAAAACTTTTGTTGATCGAAAGTTAAAAAAAAAAAAATTAGTGTAACATTGTCTTAAATGTCTTTGTTGAAAGTCAGTCACTTTTGAAATAAACCTTCTTTAACGTTATATAGCTGCTAATTATCTTGACGAACTTCAATCCTCTTCCAGGTGACCGTATAAAGTCATACTTCTTCATGATGGTTAAGTCTTTTAACTGCAATGATTCTTTTCTGGAGTTAATCATCTTTAGACGTTTTGAATGTCATGTTTAATTGCCATATCCGTAGAAGCTTTGGCTTTTGGGACCCAATGTGACGAGTTAACGTTAAGAATGTTGATCATAATTTCACACCACCAAGAATCACAATTTGTGAACCAAGTCTTCGATCCATTTGAGCTCATAAGTAGCAGCCTTTGTTTTTGTTACTGAAGTTGAGTAATGTCTGTTTAAGTCTTCACCCTTCAAATATTCCAGATCTTTATTAATGAAGTAATCCTTAGGGATAATTTGATGTCCTCAATGATCTTGAATTAACGGAAGAGGATTTCTGAGATCGAACGGATACGGTTTGTTTTCGGGGTTATGCCAGTCAAGTCATTTGGTTGTTGCTTTTGGAAAACATTAATCAAGATGGATCTAATTCCATATATATCTTTGCAAGTGCATTTGAGCAGTTTGAATGCGGTTCAAACAGAACTTCTTGAGTCAGATTTGAATTTTAACCGATTCATGACAATGCAGAGAATTCTAAACATTAAGTATCATTGATCCTCATCAAATGAAGGGAGAGTTCTTCAGCAAGGGCAGCTTGACTTTTTAAGGTCTGAGGTGTGTCAAAGTTAACTTAACGTCTCTTACCTCCTATCAAGATCAGGTGTTAGAGGAGCGTAGGGTTTCTTAAACTAGTCAGCTATGGTAATCTATCTTGTCAGCGAGTTTGTTCATCGTTTTGTTTTGTCTCCGTGTACGGAAACTATTGAATCTTGTTGCATGCCTGAGTCTTACACTATATACTTGGCTCCTCTGCATGGGCAGGACTTCCCCCGGTTAGCTCTTGATACCAATTGTTATAATAAGAAACACTAGCTAACTTTGATGATCCGGAGGTCGGGGAGGATTAAACAAGAACTTAGCCATATTATTGATGAGAGAAAAAGGTAAGATGTGTATGTGTTTTAGAGAGAGAAAGAACACATACACACCTAATGAGAAAATACAATAATGAATCCTCACCCCTCCATGGAAGTATGGAGGGGGTATTTATAGTCCAAACACAACTAAACTATCCTTAATAGTCTAATCTAGTCCCTGCGTGTTTGGCTATTTATAAACTAATGTAATTCCATATAAGTCCTTATTTCATAATCACTATCTAGAGGAAGCTAAGAAAAAGACACAAGAACGCGGTAGGACTTCAAGACCTAGTATGACGCCTTCTGCTAAATCACAAAGCACAACTAATGGTAACAAACCAAAACCTAGGAGCAATACTCAAACATCTAGGAATTGGCCTGTATCCAAGAATAGTTTTATCACGACAAAGACTGTGCCCATAGCAGAACTCTCTAGAAATTCTAGAAATTTTTCTGACTCCAAACATTTTGTTTGCTCGGCATGTCAGAAATGTGTCTTTAATGCAAATCATGATTCTTGTGTAACAAAATTCCTGAATGAAGTCAACTCGCGTGCTAAGGTTCCATCCAATAAGACAACGAACAAAAACAAACCCGTAGAGCAAACAAGTTTTGCAAAGAAACCAGAAAGACAGATCCCAAAAGGACATCTATTTTCAATCAAAAAGACTTTCGTTGTGCATGAGAAAACAATGACTCCTAGATCTTGTCTTAGGTGGAAACCGACGGGTAAAATTTTCAAGACAGTTGGTCTTAGGTGGGTTCCTACTGGAAAGATATTCACATCTAGCACAACCAAGGTTGACAGTAAACCCCCAAATGGTTCAAATGATGATATCACTAACCCATATGAATGCAAATAAACTCTTAATGTTAGTGCATGTACTCTTAACTTAAGTACAAGTACATCTTTCAATTCTAAAAAGGAAGGACTCAGAGTTTGGTTGCTGAAAAGACTAATATCTCAGAAACCAGGGCTTCAAGGAATTTTGATCTGATGAACAAGCAATGACTTCTGATCATAACAATTCAGAACTTGGAATTCATGACCACAGCAATGAACAATCCAGTTCAAAGCTGGTTCCAAAAGTTGTTCCTTCAACAGACAAGACAGCTACATCACGACAAGAGTTGGAATTACTATTCCACCATCACATAACAATGCTGAGGTCAACATGTAAATATTTTTTATATAAAACCAAATACAAAAATATAAAATTTCAAAAAAAAAAGAAAATATAAAATCAAAAAATCAGAAAATGTTTCACAAAAATAATCTTCTCGACATGTCTCTTGGAATCGATAACATTTACGTACCTAGAAATGTTGATTAACATCGACACGGGCGTGTAAATGAAGTTCGAACAGGAGTTTCAAAATGTTTTCAAAACATGTCATTTCTAATTTTCTTTATGACTTGTAATCGCTCTCAGATTGCAACTCGGACCTCAAAGAAAGGAAAGTTTATCTTCAAAGGTAACTTATCCTCACAACGAGAAAAGCAATTTTCTCGGACTTGAGCAGTTTATACAAGACATTCAAAGTTTTGAGCTCAAGAAAGACAAGCGCACTGAAACATATAATAACGCTTATCCTTAGCGTTAGAAGAGAAGTCTTCTAACATGATGTTTTTCAAAATGTTGAACACAATTTTTCAAGAATTTCTCAATGACAATTCATAATCTTTCAAAATTGTGTGTTCAACACTCCAACCCTCATAATGTTTTACAAGACAATTCTTCCACATTTGGTGTCATTTTCAAAAATGAGTCAATGTTTGAGGGGGAGTTTTTCGAAAAACAATGTTTTAATGTTGTTGGATACATCATCACATGACAATTCTTATGTATTCAACACATTATAAAAAGATCTTAATAATAATAATAGATTATTTTTATTAAATAGATTATTTGTTATAAGATGATTAGGTGATTGAGCACAATTTTTTTAAGAATTCTTCAATGACAATTCATAATCTTTCAAAATTGTGTGCTCAACAATGCCAACCCTCAATTTTATATTCATTTTACAACTTGGTATCATTTTTTTGGTGTCAAACATATGTAAAATTGAGGGGGAGCAAGAAGAAATAGTTCCACATAGTTCATGCTAAAACATTTTCTCCCCATGGTACTTTCAAGACAAATTTTAATCATACGGTATTACAAAGACTAAGTGATTTAGTATTTAAAATAAGGGGAGACATGTAATTAAAATGTGATCTTAAAATAATAAGTGATCTAAACGACTCAAAATGTGCTTTTTGGAAAAGGTTTTATGGTTACGATCTCATACCCAACAACATCTTAATTCACGACGATTCTGAAATCATAAGGTGGTTAGGTTAGGTATTATTCCTATGATCCAACCAGAACCGAAGGGATCTACCCAAGGATACTTGTAACACCCCCAAATTGGGTCGCAGCGGAATAAGGGTCCGGAGCGTGTTACTTCTCAGATTAATAACACAAGATAATATAAGAACGACCAAAAAGTCGTTTAAAACTGATACATTGGATTTAATATTGAAGTGTTTGAAAGATGAAAAAAGAAATGTATGGATAAAGGGTGAAAAGAAAGAATCCTCCATACACCTTAGGCAGAAATCGGTCAATACATAATCTATTGGTTTTCACAAAATGAAATGCTATATGAAATCAAACGACACTTGTTACCCAGTGATGCAATGCACAACCCTTCCCAGCCATTCGGATTTCTCTCAAAAGAAACTTGTCTCATTTGTCACGGAGATACACACGACTTCTATTGACTTTCTCACTCCGAGTTAGTTGATATTGAATAGGTGGCAGTCTGCTCATCCTCCGAGTACTAAAACCAAAACGCACTATTCGAGTCTAGAGCCAAGAGATCAATAAAATAAATCTTATTAGGGGACACAGTTCCATTGACAAACACTTTTGAACATCATCAAGTTCACACACTTAGAAATCAACCATCTCTTTATTTTTTTCTCTACTTTCTCTCTCTCTCTTGTTCTCTCTCACTCTCCAAAAATACTTTCATTATCTTCTCATCTTATTTTCTTGTATCAATGTGAAGTGAAAGTTGATTATTGGTTCCGACAGTACTCATCAAACACTTGGTTGAAACAAGATATCCCAATCATTTCCATTAATTGGGATGAACATAAGGTGTTGGAGTAAGGAGGATTTTTTGCATGAGTCCTGAACTGATTGTTCCAGGAGTCAAAAGTTGTAGCGCGGGTCCTAAACTGAATTGTTTAGAAGCCATTGTTGTCAGCTCATCAAAGTCAACATGGATTGTTGTCTATTGTAGATTCGGTAATCTTTCTTTGCGCGTGAATATAGCCATAAAAATATCGATACAGCTTTCCGGTTTAGTTCTCTTATATCCTTCACTGTCAAATGTTGGATAACAAAAGCACCAAAGACATAAAGATAGGTTAAATCTGGTTTCTTATCATGCATAAGCTCATATGGTGTTTTATTGTGACGAAGACGTATTAGGGATTGGTTTTAGGTGTAATAAGCCATGGAGACTGCTTCTTTCTGCCGTACGGATACAATGGAGCTTTAGAAAATATCAACATAGTACGACCAACTTCCATTAAGAGTCCGGTTCCATCTTTTGACAACGCCATTTTGTATGTGGAGTACGTGCAACTAATGTTTAGGTGAGAAATCATGTAGAATATATAAACTATCTAATCTCATAATTAAATGACAAAGAACTGGAGAGAGAAAGTGGAAGGATAAACACTTTTAGAGAGAGAAAGTAAAGAGAGAATATTAGATTAGGTGAAAAATGAGAAAGTAAACCAACCCACATCCATCTAGCTATGGAGAGAGGTACTAATACCAACTAAATTGCCTGCCATCGGGCTCCTTAACATGGGCTTTCCTATCGCATTGGCCTTATTACCTAACTGAATGTTCCAAAACCTATATTAGACATACAAGCTACGTATTTTAGGTGTGACCGAGTCTTTTCTCGATTCCTAACAATCTCCCCCTAAGGGAGGTCACATCCTTTTACAAAAATCTTACGCCTAACATTCTATGAATGTCTTCGTCTTTGCTCGAGGTCTTGAATCTTTAACTTTCAATTTGTGATATGCGTAGTGATCTTAAGACTTTAGGCTTGAGCTTGTTCCGTTAAGCTTGACTTGCATGTGAACTTGAGCTTCTTTTGAGATCACCAACCAAGCATAATCTCTTATCATCATCTTGTGATCTTTTGCCATCTTGTGTACTTGTGACCTTTGGACCGACATACTCATACCATTTTTGAAAGATTGTATAGCCATCTTTCCTGAAATTCTTTAACTTTAACACTTCGTCACTTCATGGAAGACATGCGGTATCATAGTAGCGGAAATTTCTTGAAATTCTTTAACTTTAATACTTCACACTACAAGAAGGCGTACGGTATCATATTAGCGAAAGTCTTGAACAATGTACTTGAGCTTTCATGATGTCTTACATATGCGCGACAAGTATGAGCATGTGGGCTATGAATCTTGATCTACGTCTTGAACCACTGTTTGCCACGATTAGTATTACCTGCATAAATGGGTTAGTGATAAATAACATGTAATGGACAAAATTGACTTGTTCACTAAGCTTTGTCGAATACAGTTGCAAAAACTACTGTCCCCGTTGATTCCATATAAAATACAGCCAACACGGTATGAGTGAACCAGTAAGACGAAGTCTCACCAATTGAAACAAAAATTGATTTGAATTCCAATCGACATGTCACTTGCTAAAGTGATTTTATGACACATCGAGAGTTTTATGCATTTTAAAATTCATCAATCGTCAATTCATAGTCTGGAGCAAAAACAATATCAGTGTCACAAGTTGATCCATAATAGGATCTCATTGAAGTCCCCCCCAAAAAAAAACCTACAACAAAGATGTTTGATGTTGGCTCTGGAAGGATTTCCATCATCACTGTGAATACTTTAGTAGCACTCTGTGTTTTTCACAATATCACATGGTATAATGCGTAGAGACTCTTAAGATATTACTTGTATTCACAAGTGTGGTGAGCAACAAATATAATTGAAAAAAAATAAAAAAAATACTTGTTCCCAAGTGAGATTTATGGATGATCTCTTTTGGCTCTAGACTCAAAAGTATACATTTGGTTTTAGTAATCGGAGGCTGGAGCAGACTGCCACCTTTTTAATACCAACTAACTCGGAGTGAGAAAGTTGATAGAAATGTGTGTAATCTCCGTGAAAAAGAAACAAGAGTCTTTTAAGAGACCTTGAGTGGCTAGGGAGGGTTGTGCATACATCACTGGGTCCATGATGACTATCTTCAATACCAACAACAGCTAGGTGTTTCTGATACATATGTATCTTAACTTCCGGTTTCTGCCTAAGTGTAAGGAGGGCTTCTTTCTTTTCACCCTTTATCTTAACTTTCTTTTTAATTCTTCAACCCCTTCAGTGCTTACCGAGACTTCATAACTAGTACCTTATTGGGTTTGTTCCAGTACTAGCTCCATCTCAGTCGGCACTATTTCTTTTTCTTACTTTTTCTCCTTTTTATCATACCTAAGGACTTCTATTCTAACTAATAGAATGTCCCTAGGTAGATCCCTCTGGTTCTGGCTGGATCATAGGAACGAACACCTAAAACTAACCACCTTATAACTCCAAGTAATTAAATACATGGTCGGTCATTTGGTATTGTTCACATCCTAAAAATGATTTGAAAACATCGATCAAGGTACTTTGAAATGAATCAAAACATTTAGTACCTCGATGGTTTTACTATTTAGAAATGCTCCCCCTGCATATGTGCATCGATAACCGAAAATATTTAGCACATACGAGGACAGGAGTCCACACTTGAGTCTTAAAGATCACATTATACAAGTTATATTTATTTTAATCACATTTTCTCCCCTTATCAAAAATGTCAAATCGTTTGATATTTTAGATATCAATTGATTCAAATATAATTCTTTCGGGGATAAAAATGTTCTAATTAAATATCAAGCCTATTATTGGAATATTTTAATGCTCCCCCTCAAATTATGAGGGAATTATATGGTGTTTGAGTACGTTAATTTGAAAAAATTTGAATTTACTAAAAAATTCTTGAAAATTCATACTCAAACACGATATTTGCCTAATAATAGTCTACACTATTTATTCACATATTCACAAGATTATGTATGAGACAGGACCAGAAAATGTTCAAACCAAAAATGACAAAGTCATTCTGTCCATGTCAGCAATCTGTAGTCCGTCTTGATAATCTCCTTTTGGAAGTTGTCTTAGCTTCTTCCCGAACCAACAATCCTTTCTTGAGTAGATTCAAAGCAGATGTGCAAGCCGCATCAAGCAGTCTTGATGTATAAAGCCCAAA
>BQNB010050746.1:5525-41360 GCA_026074375.1 Tanacetum coccineum
AGACAAGTCATTCAGTGTCAGTAAAAAGGACATAGTTCTTTTTGTCACACATCCTGATAAAACCAAAATACGTGATAGTTCTTGGATCGTTTATAGCTCGAGGTTGTTTAGACCTTATCTAGAATCATGATAACAAAGACAATAACATGCAGCGAAATATGAACAAATCAAAGTTAGCATAACAAGGTTTTTCTTTTATTAACACTCTAAGCCTCAATATTATTTGATCAGAATAATACAGTTACATCAATGAACTGTAACAGGATCAAGTTACCTTGACCTTGAGGCTAATACTACATATGGCGTCTACATTCTTATGCCTGAAATACACACATACACATTTAGGTACACTATGGAACTCACGACTTGTACACCTAAACTTAATAACATGTATCTCTTTATATAATAGAGATATTAGGTTTTAAAAAGGATAAGTATTAGGAAACAACTAAATCTTCCTAACTTTTATAATAATCGTCTGTAATCTTTTATCATTTGAAGAATTTCTCCTTTGTCTTTTAAGTCCTTCATCTTTTATATGTTTTGTCTTATCAACTCAAATATAATTCCCAATAAACCTAATCGATGATTTTTACATTGTCTACCTCGGAGATGATTTATGAACCTAATCAATGATTATGACATTGTCTACCTCAAAGATGATTTATGAACCAAATCGATGATTTTGAATAAAATTTAGCTTTTTACTATTTAGCCAATTCATAATTCTTCGATATAATCTAAACTTAAGCCGTGTTAAGAATTAATATCTGTTTCGTTCCCTATGTAATTTCATTTTTCAGAAAAGTATCTCGAATAATGTAAAACTATTTTTGTCTTATTCATTTCCACTTCATGGTTCCGCCTTAACTTTTAGAATATTTTTCGCTTGTACCCGTTAGCCTCAAAACTACCTACCTATATTAAAAATTATACAAAATTTTAACTAAACTACCACCCCAACTCACTAGTGGGATGGCATTAAGGGATCCATATGGATTCTCCATGTGGCACCCTCTCCTTACTCCCTTCTACAAAATTGCATGATTTGCTTGCCTTAATTGTATAAAACCAACAACACTTAACCACTTCTCATAGTTAGCACCTAGAAAATCTTTCTCCTCCTTTGCTTATCCTATTCTTGCCGTTCCAAAATAACCACCAAAACACCAATTATATCCAAATTTTTCTAAAGGAAACTCTTAAGGTTCTAGTCCTGAAACAAGGGATAAACAATCAGTAAGATAGGCTCTTAAGAAAAACATAAAAAAAATTAGCACGAAAATCAAATATGAAAACTTTGATTCTGATTCTGTTTCAGATGATCGATATGCCGTATTCAATTGAAGTGAATACGCCGTATCGATCTTTTGAGTAAATACGTTGTATTGGACAGAAAGTTAAATACGCCGTATTCACTGGTGAAATTGGGGGATACTCACGTATCGTGTTATCGACCAAACAGTGATTAGGAAAAACAATTAAATACCAAAAAAAATAAACACACAATATAACAAAGCAAATTATACAAAATAAACAGTAAATATACACTAATTTAATTTACACTTATCCTAAGGGTTAGATCTAAATGCTAAAAACCAAAATATAAAATAGAAATCAAGATTAATTTTCACTCCCCGGCAGCGGCGCCAAAAACTTAATGTGTTGTTGTGTGGTGTATATTTTTATGATTCAAGTTTTAAATTTTTATTTTGCTGACTAGGAAACCAAAACAACACTTTATCCAGCAGTGTACTCCGGTCGATTTAGATCGTGGAATTTCAGGGTGTCGAAACACTTGAATGCAAGTAAATGCTTTTAATTTATTAATACTTTTGGTTTACTACTAATCTAAGTTAATTCAACGAAGTCAAACCTATGTTAATCCTATGTTAGTTATAATCCTAATTCTAACAGGTTAAAAGGGGGGGTTTTTTAGTCTGAGAGACTGACACAGGTTTGGTGGTGACTACAATCAATTCAAGACACTTTAACCCATGCAAGCAAATTAACAGAAGATAAAAGAGTGGTCAAGCCTTTATAAAGAAAACTAATATTGAGGCCATCATTATATCCGATTAGAAGTATGGTTTTGTTTATTCATTGTAAATGATTTACTTATCTTGAGTGGTATAATCATTCTAGACTTAGGTGGTGAATTCTTCCTAAACCTAGACACATTAATTATGTCATAATTAAAGCATTCGCATAAAGCATCCTTATTTGCTGATTATAATCTATCTTAGGGATTAAAGCAATGGTGATCTTGTTAAACCCTAGCTCATAGAGACTTTACCCACTTACTGCTTAACGGCGATTCATACACTAGTAGTCCACTAACACAATCTTTACCAATTAATTAGAACGTACTCGTTGATCCTAAGGGTCACCTATCGGTCCAACTAAGCTCATAATCTAAAGGCAAAGATAGGTTGTTAATCGTAATCCTATTGGTCTAGATGTATTAATCATTATATGGGGAGCTATCCCAACATCTAGATTACTTGGTCTGTATCACTAGATCTAATTAAATGATAGTTCGCATATTAAAGCACATAAACAAGTATAAACTGATAAACATAAACAAACATACAATGATAAATCAAGTAATTGAGATATAAACAAAACTAAACATTCAAATCTTCATAATAATGGCTAATACCCGAAGGTATTAGCCTTCAAACATCATAATTAATACAAGAGTAATGGCTTAGCCAAGGTAAACTAACCGAGTTAATGAATGATACCAAAAACTGAACGATTACAAAAGTATAAGAAATTACACATTGTCTCCTATGGATTAGAATGCGTTGCAAGACCTCTTTTGCTCTTTTTCTCCTCTGAAAATCAACTTTTTTGGTTTAGGTATCAAGAATATGATTTAGCACACTTAAAACTCGTTTTTGAGTTTTCTATTTATAGGGTCTGGAGTCGGTTTGATACGGCGTATCCAATGTCTTGGATACGGCGTATTGGGGGTTTCTTAGAGTAGGGACGATGTTTGATATCTTCTAGAATATTCACATACTATATCTCCAATTTGGCGTATTGGTCTTCTCTAGATACGGCGTATTGATCATGTTTCCTTCGTGGTCTTTAGTGAGTGTAGGCACAGGTACACCGTATCTTCCTTGATGGATACGGTGTATTGGTTGTCAGAACAGTAATCTTTAAAATATCTTTGTTTAAGCTCCAGAATGCGTGCCTTTTAGTCAAGTTTCACCAAGTACTCCATAATTACTACAATTCTCAAATACAAACGATTAAGTAAGAGTTCTTTGCAATAATCATATAAAATAGGTTAATTACATAGGATAAATGATGCTATAAAATAGACGTTATTTGATATCATCATAGAGGTTTCAATGCAATAAAGCATATAACACAGACATGCCGAAACATGATCACGATGACCTCCTAGACAGAATACGTTTTCACGTATGATCTCGACCCAAGAACTCATATGATGTTGAATTTCATGATTTAAAATTTCGTTGTCATCAACATTAATGGTTTTCTTGTTACAAACTCGAGTTACAAGACCTTGTTAAGGAGTTTGAATGAGGGTTTTAACGACACTTGGGTAAGGAGGAGTGGTTTGATAACGACCTTTCGTGGGACTGCTAATTTCCAAGTAGTCAAGAGACCACCTGTCAGAGTATGAGTAGTGACCTTTAGAAGGAATCCCTAAAATATTACCGAACTCTTCGAGTGTGAAGGAAAAAGTTTTATTTTGAATGACAAAATTAACAACGAATTGACCCTCAGAGTTATAGATAAACTCAAGTTGACTATAAAACTCAAGAACAAAACAGGGAACAATTTTCTCATTTATATTCAAAAGACAGTCGAACCCAATAGACTCAAACTTCACATTGATGTAGTTCATATTTTTAAAGTTTTAACTTACAACCTGGCCCTCATGAAAGTATCATTTTAAGCAGTTTAAGTGTGTTTTGAAGTGGTTGATCAAATTCATTTGATATGATTGGAATGTAGTTACATTGTTTAGGTGATCAATTCCGTGAATACGAAGGAATTGTTTACCTAAAAATAAGAGTAATTCCATGTTTTATTAATATGAAATTATAATGTTAACAAGAACTCGTGTCTAGTGTGTGCCTATATGTAACAAATGTGGAGTTGCGGCTAACTCAACTCCGAACTCCGCAAAATAATAACAGAGATTAACCCAAACCCATATTTTAATTTTTTGCTCATCCCTAAACATGTCAAAAAATACATATGAATTATGTATCTCGAATTTTGTTCATGAGATCATTATGCATGTATGAAAAAACGTTTTTAGGATGTTTTAACAATGCATAAAAGCATTTTTATGGTGTTCCTAACATAAGTGATTTTGAAATAAAATTGGGTTTTGTGAGAAAACAATTTTTGACAAACACACTTTAATTATGAAAATCCTATGTCTACGGAAAGCATATTAGTTATACATTGTGTTATTGTAGTCCTAATTGTACACAAACACAAGAAAAATGAAAATCCCCAATTTTGAATTTTTGTTCAACATGAACCCTAGACACAAATTAGAAAGAAAATAGATGAAACGACTTACAATTGATGATTTTTATGGTGTTAGGAGTGATTATTAGTGTTGATTTGATCTTCAATTAGTGTTTTAGTGGTTGATTTTAAGGTTTGGTGGTTTTTGGTTCGTGGTTCGTCAATGGCTAGAGAGGGGGTGTTTGTTTTTGTAATTTACAAAAATGAGGGTGACAGACTTTTGGTCTCGTATGGTGGCGGTCCCATATCGATGTGGGGGCCGCCTGATTTAATCAGGGAGCCGCCATAGATATGGGGGCTGCCTTAGCAGAGGGTTTTTGACTCGATTTTAACTAAAACTATTACAGAATGGATTGACATTTTATTTGCATTCACGAATTAATAAATTTGCTTAAAGTCTTTGACAAGTATTAAGTTGTCATGAAACGGAGTGGAACACAGACTAGAATGCTGACAGAAATACTAGAGATACTATTATGGAATGTGATTCCATCATTCCTTAAACCAAGACTGATAGTTAATACATTTTACGTTTAGAGGTTAGTGAGAATAGTCGCATATATTGTCGACGGACGACACTTTTTCGATAAAGATATGTCCTTTCTAGACATTATCACAAAGAAAGTGGTGACGTATTTCGATGTGTTTTTAGTTCGATGAGAGTGTGCACCCAAGTTTTGATCAGGTCAATGGAGCCATTAATTATCGCACATGATACTTGGTACTTTCTACCAACTCACACTCTTCATCTTTCATGAGTTTAGTATCTGAAGACATGGGGGTTTTCATTGGTTTAGAATCTTCTAAGCCAAATTTCTTAAGCATTTCTTTAATATATTTTGATTGATTAAAGAAGATACCGTCTTTGCTATTTGTTTTATTGTAATCCAAGGAAGAAGGCTTAACGTTCACTCACATGCCATCCCGAACTCAGTCTCATGCATGATTTTGGCAAATTCATTACAGAGGTCTTGACAGTCAAACCAAATTTTAATTCATCGAGATATATTTGAACAATGATGAGATTTGAACTTTTTCTTCTTAAGAAAAAGAGTGTTATCCCCATTCCCATTGTGTTATTCATGTTAATAAGAAAAGCATTAATCTATCATACCAAGCTTTGTGTGCTTGTTTAAGACTCATATAAAGCTTTCTTTAGTTTATAAATATGATCCGGTTTCTCAAAGTCAATAAATCCTAGAGGTTGTGCCACGTATACCTCCTCATTGATAAAGCCGTTCCGGAATGAACTTTTTAAATCCATTTGGAATAGCTTAAAACCTAAAGCACAAGCATAAGCTAATAGTATTCAAATAGACTGCAAGTCGATCAACAATGGGGCATAAGTATTCATAATCGATGCCCGCCTTGTTGATGTAGCCTTGGCAACTACCTAGCTTATTTTGGGAAAACAACAACCGTTCTCGTCTACTTATTGTTTTAAACAACCAATTAGTTCCAATAATTGTGTCAATTTCTTAGGTTGATCTGTACTACATCTCCCAAACATGTTTCAATGACTTGATTTAATTTTTCTTGCAATAAAATTATCCAACTTTTATCTGTTAAGGGCTTCATTCACATTCATAGGTTTTTATAGTTGATATAAAACATAAATAAGATACTTTGGTTTTGGTCTTGTGACCTAAGAGTTCCTTGTTAAGGTTTCCTATGCATTTTCTAATGGGAATGGTTCCTGAATTCCTTAATTTGAATCTTTCAATCAATTTCTAAAAGTTTCATCCTCAATGTCCATTCTCATGTTTCTTTAGTAACCTTAATTCCTTCTACTTCATCTAAGTCATCATCAACCAAGGGTGATGTCTTAGAGGGTGGAGGAGTTTCAACGAATGTCACGTTGAGTAATTCTTCAATTTTCATGGTGTGTTTATTAAGGATGATGTAAGCTTTGCTATTTTGAGAGTAACATAAAAAGACACCTTCTATGACTTTAGGTCAGAACTTAGTAAGTGTAGTCTAAAGTTGGAACGACCCAAGGGATTTCGCTAAGCTGGTCAAGGCAATCACTTTGCCTCAAGATGTCCCGAGTACATCCGACCGCCGTCTAATCGAGCTCGAAAATCAAGTACAATGCTTGATGAAAGCTCATCTTGCTCCGACACAACCTACTCAAGTAAACAAAATCACTACCTCATATGAGATCTGCAGTGGCCCTTACGATACTCAGTATTGCATGGAAGATCCCGAACAAGCCTTTGTTGAATACGTATCCTCGTGTACCAATGAAGCGGGAGGTAAGTGGTATACCTTTAAGCCCGAGCAAAACAATCTTTGTGACACCTATAATACATCATGGAAAAGTCATTCGAACCTTAGGTGGAGGCAACCCCAAAATTCCTAAAATAATTTTTCAAACCCACCTAACCGGTTCTAATCCAACGATTCGATCCCAAACCGTTCCTTCAACAACCGTCCTCAAAATCTTAACAATCAATCAGATATAGAAGGACTGGTTTCCGAATTGATGGCATCTCAAGACGCTAGACTATCCAAGTTTGAAGCCGATTTTAAACAACAGCAAAACGAGATGACCAACAAAATAGACACTGTGTTGAAAGACATCACCGATCAAATAGCGGGAACATTACCTAGTGATACGATTAAGAACCCGAAACTAGGGACTTATCTAGTTTTGTCTGCTCATTCTTACCCAACAATGGATCAGCAATGCTCAACACAAATCCATAGCTCAATTAACGCCATCACAATCCACCCTAAGCAGCTCAAAGAATCCTAAGAATAACGGAGAAAAAGAGAATAAGAAAGAAGAGGACAACCCAGAAAATATCCACGTCAGCCCTTCTACACTACCCAATCCATCCGTTACATTCATCACCGAAAAAGTCCTCAAATTCAATTCATTCTTCGAATCAACGCCGGATTAGTTCCCCCATCATCCAACACTGAACTCATTTGCACCAAAGAGGAAGATAGCGACGTGATGTTTATTGAGGTCATCCCGAAGGATGACAATTCCAGCAAGGAGGAACCCAAAGCAGAAGGGCAAGAAGTGGAGTATTTTGACATATTCCTGACTAGGAGTGAACTCGCATACCACAAGTACCTCATGTGTGGCCCAATGCCCTTAATATTTCTACGAAACCCCAATCTTATGGAAGGATGCCCCTCGAACCTCAAGATACCATGCAACATTGGGCATGTGCATGTAGAAAAAGCCTACATTGACCTTAACTCCCCTCTAAATATCATGACCCGAATGATGTATAATTGGATCATGAGGAAAAAACTCAACCCTAGGGAAAATGTGAATGGAAGAGTTAGCAATTTCACAAGAAGGATTAAAGGAATGCATGTCTTCGTAGGAAACTTCACCTATATCGTGGACTTCATGATTATTGAGGACATTAGCTCAATTATAGACCCTAGGCTGTCACAAGTAGTGCTAGGGAAACCTTTTGTGGAAATATCCAACATGACTCACGACCCACCCGAAGGAGTAGTCAGGTTCACCAACGGAAACAATGAAGTTGCCTATAAGATGCCCCATAAGATAGAACAATACGACTCATTGTCGAACCTAGAAAAAGAGCACACAAAATCAGTCTACCTTAGGAACGAGGAGGACAAGAGAAGAGGAGTGGAGTATGTAATGAGCAAAATATTAGGATTTTACAAAGAATGCCTAGAACTCGGACCCAAATACTAAACTGGAATATATGATGAAGGAGAAGTCACGTAAGAACGTGTGACTTCGAGTCTAGACTGAAAAGACTCGAAAATAAAGAAAAGCGCTTCTTGGGAGGCAACCCAATATTTACTTTTCCCGCAATTAGGAGTGTCATGTGTTTTATTCTTTTTATTTTATTCTATCATGTTCGAACTCTATCTTGTAATCATGCTTTGTATTGTTTTTAACCTCGTCTTAATTTCAATCAAAGGTATTTTGCAAATAATAAGTGTAGGGGAATCTATCTGGTTTTTGAACCGAGTTCAAACATGTTAAATAATTTATTTAGATTAATTCGCGTCAGTTTCGAGTCATATGAGTAAATTGTCAAATCTCAGGTTTTATGCAGCTATTTGTACAAGAATTAACTTATGGAATCAAGTGCAGGAAATTTTCATCAAAAACAAAATTTTCGTTTTCACAGAACATGGAGACGGCGTCACAATTTACACGCGATGCTGTCACCACGACACCTGTGACGGGGTCAGGATTTTTCTGACAGCGTCAAACACCTAGGTCTAGAAAACTTAAAGTTTTTAATTATTTTTGAAAATAAAACTTGCATAACATTTAAAACATGTAATCTTCTGTTATAAACCTGCAAAACCAATAAGTTTGACAATTCTCTCATCCTATCTTTACTGCTTTATCGAGTCAAACCCTAAATTCATATTGTATATTTGTATATCGCACATTTTATCGAAATGCTAAAGAATCCTGGGCATTATTATAGGACCTCGCCCTCTATGACAACGAAAGTTGGAACGACCCAAGGGATTTTGCTAAGCCGGTCAAGGTAATCACACTGCCTCAAGATGTCCTGAGTACATCCGACCGCCGTCTAATCGAGCTCAAAAATTAAGTCCAATGCTTGTTGGAAGCTCATCTTGCTCTGACACAACCTACTCAAGTGAACAAAATCACTACCTTATGCGAGATCTGCAATGGTCCCTATGAAACGCAGTATTGCATGGAAGATCCTGAACAAGCCTTTGTTGAATATGCATCCTCATGTACCGATGAAGCGGGAGGTAAGTGGTATACTTTCAAGCCCGAGCAAAACAATCTAGGTGACACTTATAATCCATCATGGAGAAGTCACCTAAACTTTAGGTGGAGACAACCCTAAAATTCTTAAAGCAATTTTTCAAACCCACCTAACCGGTTCCAACCTAATGGTTTGATCCCTAACCGTTCTTTCAACAACAATCCTCGAAGCTTTAACAATCAATTAAACCTTGAAGGATTGGTATCTAACTTCATGGCATCTCAAGACGCTAGACTATCTAAGTTTAAAGCCGATTTTAAACAACAGCAAAACGAGATGACCAACAAAATCAACATTGTGCTAAAGGCCATCACCGATCGAATAACAGACACACTACCTAGCGATACTGTTAAGAACCCAAAACTAAGTACTTATCTAGTTTTGTCTACTCGTTCTTACCCAACTGAAGACCCCCAATGCTCAACTCAAACCCACGGTTCGATCAACGCCATCACAATCCATACCGAGCAACAAAGCGCCTCTTATAATACTGGAGAAAAAGAGAATAGAAAAGAAGCGGACAACCCAAAAAATATCCACGTCGACCCTTCTACACCACCCGATCCATTCGTTACTTTCATCACCGAAAAAGTCCTCAAATTCAATTCATTCTTCGAATCACTCAGATTAGTTCCTTCATCATCCAATACTGAACTCATTTGCACAAAAGAGGAAAATGGCGACGTAATGTTTATTGAGATCATCCTGAAGGATGATAATTCCCGCGAAGAGAAACCCGAAGCAAAAGGGAAAGAATTGGAGTATTTTGACATATTTTTGACTAAGAGTGAACTCGTATATCACAAGTACCTCATGTATGGCCCAATCCCCTCAATATTTCTACGAAACCCCATCATTATGGAAGGATGTCCCTCGAACCTCAAGATACCATGCAACATTGGGCATGTGCATGTAGAAAAAGCCTACATTGACCTTAAATCTCCTTTAAATATCATGACCCGAATGATGTATAACTGGATCATAAGGAGAAAACTTGACCCTTAAGAAAATGCGAATGAAGGAGTTAGCAATTTCACAGGAAGTATTAAAGGAATGCATGTCTTCGTAGGAAACTTCACTTATATCGTGGACTTCATGATTATCGAGGACATTAGCTCAATTATAGACCCTAGGCTGTCACAAGTAGTGCTAGGGAAACCTTTTGTGGAGATATCCAACATGACTCATGACCCACCCAAAGGAGTAGTTAGATTCACCAACAGAAACAATGAAGTTGCCTATAAGATGCCCCATAAGATAGAACAATATGACTCATTGTTGGACCTTGAAAAAGAGCACACAAAATCAGTCTACCTTAGGAACGAGGAGGACAAGAGAAGAGGAGTGGAGTATGTAATGAGCAAAATATTAGGATTTTACAAAGAATGCCTAGAACTCGGACCCGAATACTTAACGGGAATGGATGATGAAGGAGAAGTCACGTAAGGACGTGTGACTTCGAGTCTAGCTACAAGACTCGTAAATAAAGAAAAGCGCTTCTTGGGAGGCAACCCAATATTTACTTTTCCCGCAATTAGGAGTGTCATGTGTTTTATTCTTTTCATTTTATTCTATCATGTTCGAACTCTATCTTGTAATCATGCTTTGTATTGTTTTTAACCTCGTCTTAATTTCAATCAAAGGTATTTTGCAAATAATAAGTGTAGGGGAATCTATCTGGTTTTTGAACCGAGTTCAAACATGTTAAATAATTTATTTAGATTAATTCGCGTCAGTTTCGAGTCATATGAGTAAATTGTCAAATCTCAGGTTTTATGCAGCTATTTGTACAGGAATTAACTTATGGAATCAAGTGCAGGAAATTTTCATGAAAAACAAAATTTTCGTTTTCACAGAACATGGAAACGGCGTCACAATTTGCACGCGATGCTGTCACCACGACACCTGTGACGGGGTCAGGATTTTTCTGACAGCGTCAAACACCTAGGTCTAGAAAACTTAAAGTTTTTAATTATTTTTGAAAATAAAACTTGCATAACATTTAAAATATGTAATCTTCTGTTATAAACCTGCAAAACCAATAAGTTTGACAATTCTCTCATCCTATCTTTACTGCTTTATCGAGTCAAACCCTAAATTCATATTGTATATTTGTATATCGCACATTTTATGCTTGGTGTAGTTGTCTTTGTCTTTGATTACAGGTTATATTTGATGAGAAGAAGCTTGGAAGTTCTTAGGAAGTTTCATTGGATAATTCTTGGATGACGATTTAACCAGTTATCGCATGTTTCTTCTCTATTATTGAGCAAACCAGGGGAGTACTAGTTTCTTTTCCTTGTTTTCTTTTCCCTTTATTCGTTTTTACGGGTACTTCTATAGAACATTGGGGACAATGTTCAACTTAAGTGTAGGGGGAAATAAGCCTTAGAAACTATTCTTTCATTTGCCATTTGCTTTGTCCTTAAAATGATGGGTAATATATCAAAACATAGCATAAGAGGTGATTTTGACCCAAATTTAATTTTTTTATGACACATACCGACGAAAACCAAGTATTAAGAGCGTCTCATGGATAGGAATTTATATTACTAGCACAAAAACCCTCAAATTCCACCCCCCAAAATGTGAGGTTCGCCCTTAGATGTTATACCTTTAGCTTGTTCGAGATTGGAGGTGAGCAATCAAGTTTGTCTATTCCTTCGTTTACGATGTGTATGCGTGGTTTTGTCGCCTTTTCTGGAACATTGGTATTGGTTACTTTAGGATTATGAGAGTGTACCGGTAGTATATTAAATTCTAGAACTTATTTTTGTGATGCATCCCGAGACCGCATAGTAAGTATTAGGATTTGCTTGATAAGAGGCATTAGGATTAACCCATGTTTTAAACCTGTAATTGTTATGATGATCACACCGATCATATAACTATCCTTCACCTTTGCCATGCACTCACCTTTAGTGCAGGATACCCCTAGTACAACCCTCCGAGCGTATCCTTTTTCATGGTTCTCTAAATTTTCTAGTTAAGCCGGACTATTAATGAAGAGCATTGTCACCCTTAAACCAATCGTTACACCCAAATAGCCTTAGACCCACCTTTGTATGTTACTACATTTTACATTGCATTATAGTTTTTAACCCAAGTTAATTATTGAGTACACGGTTGCTAAGTCCTTATCCTTGTAAATACTGTTTTGGGACGATTGGGATTCATGGTAGTATTTATTTCGCGGAAGAATGGGGAAGAAAAGTTAAGTCAATACCCCCATACGTTTGTTAGATGATCTCCATGTTATTTTGATCCACCTCAAATCGGGTCATTAGTTAGATTGTAAATATCGAGCATGTAAAAGCTCAAGTGTAGGGGTACGTGTTATAAACCCCAAGTTATGATGTATTATGTTATTAAAAAATAGAAAAGAAAAAGAAAGAGATTGATGTAGAGTTGTGTAGAGTTTGTATATCTTCGTCCGAGTCTTGGCTTAGCAACCAACCCAGCGTGTATTCGTGTAAATAATTAGCTAACCCTTCCACTCCAAATTCACCCAAAGCCACCCAAATGTATCCCATCCGTTTCCGTTTCCATTATATGTTATCTTACACCTACACCCCACAACCCTTTAAAAGACCTCTTAGATAGTAATGAATAATGCTTGCGCCTAGCGGTGGAGGTTTGATCCTTTACCAAGCCTATGGTAATTTATATGCTATGACAGGTAATGAGTGTTGATTTTCCGTTTCCCCCTTATGTTATAATTTATTATACACCCGAGTGAAAGAGAGAATCCCAAACACTTATGTGAGGTGCTAGTATATACTTTCCGTGCTTTTAATTACAAGGTCTAGAAGGTTGTGTTGTAAAATACTTTTAAAGAGTAGGTAAAATGACCCTCATACTGCTATTGTTTAGGTAAAAAAACCTATTTGCTTGAAGACAAGCAATTCCCAAGTGTAGGAGTATTTGATGAGGTGTCATTTTATACACTTTTTTGGGGTTGTTTAACCCTTTAAATCGTGCATTTATGCCCAAAATAGGTACTTAATCGTTCCTTTTCAGGTGGAAGGCATGGAGGAAATACACGTGACTTGGGCTCATTTGGAGAAGAAACAGACAAGACTACGGACCTACACCAACATCTCTTAAGAATTTCTACTCAGAAGCTAGAGACGGCGTCACAGATTACACGTGACGCCGTCACAACCCATCCCAAGACGGCGTCACAAGATTTCTAGACGGCGTCATAATGTATGACCCAACCCATTATCTAGAATATTCTATTCATAGCGGCGTCACGATTAAAACGCGACGCTGTCACAACGATTTTCCTATATATACAAATTCGTTTTTAGGGTTTTAAGTCTGTAACTTTAGAGTAAAAGAAAGGGACGAACCCTAATTCATTTAGCAGCTATTAGGGACGATTTTAGGGCCTCAAAATCTTATTGTACTTCTTTCAATTCATGTTTTAATCAAGTAAGACTATCTTAATCATTCAATATGTCTTGTTGTGTGATTCTTATTTGTTCTTACTTTATCTTTAACATGCTTGGCTA
The DNA here is from genome assembly GCA_026074375.1 of Tanacetum coccineum. NCBI lineage: Eukaryota > Viridiplantae > Streptophyta > Magnoliopsida > Asterales > Asteraceae > Tanacetum > Tanacetum coccineum. The sequence goes on from BQNB010050746.1 coordinate 19,327, forward strand.
AACCTTCTATTGTGTTTATTTATGATTGTATGAAACCTAGGATGTAGATCTTAGTGATGTTGCTTCTTGTGATGAATATGCATGTTAGGTCTTAGAAAACCAGCTTTTGTCTGTATCGCTGTTGATATGTCTAGGAAAACATAATTGTGTAGAAAGGATACCATCGGGTAACAGTCTTCATACTACCTTTCCCCTTATATGGTTGATCCACTCTTAATATATTTCAAATGCATTTAATATACTCTTAGGGGCCTTGTAATAGTCTTCATACTACCTTACTTGTGTGTTGCCTTAACGGAATATTAAATAGACGGCTGGTTCGTGTAATTCGTTCATGACTTAGGAAATAATTACATAGATCATCCACAAATGTGACTAAGAAAACAAAACACTAGAAGAGACAATCTAGGGAGTAATACATGATTAAATAAACCTAATCTTTTATTATATTGTTATCACCATTAGCTTAGTTTATATTTAGTTTAATAGCTAAAACCAACCAATCTCTCAAACATATGATTTACTGCTTTCATAAAATATAAAAACACAAAAAGAATCTTCTCTCAACCCTTAAAATTCTGTTAGACCGTGATCAAAATCTTCCCAACCTATTCCCCTAGAGAACGATAACAACCCCCCGAGTCTTGCCTATACTACACTACAACAGTTAGGTACACTGTCTAGGGAGTTGTAAAACTTCTTGTAGAAGTACCTTACGACAACCGCAACACATACAAATTTCAGCTAAAAATCACTCCTTCCGTTCTAAAATTATTGTCCCCCGACAAAAAACACACAGTCTAAGAAAATTGCATTTATTACTGCTTTCTCTTTCTTACTTTTTGACAGAATAACAGTTTTATCCTTAGTTAATTAATTAAAATCTTCTTTAAAGTTTGTAATAATAATTTCAAACAAGGGTAATGTAGTAAACTTGATCAAACCTCCATATCTATTTTTAGTAGTGAACAATTAAATTGGGACATCCCAAAAAAGAAATATGAACAATAAAAATAGGACAGGGGGAGTAATTATATCGACCAAAGTGTTTTTCCTTAACTGATGGACTGTTGGTACTAATTTATTAATTAAATATTATATAATCAAAAAGAAAATTGTGAAGTTGATTAATGAATTATTAAATAATATAGTCATTTACAAATAGGGGTGAGCAGAAAAAAAAAACTCTAAAACTATCGAACCGAATCGAAGTTTCAAAACATTATGTTTAATCTCTAAACCATCAAACTTTTATTATTTTTTATTTATAACCCATAAACTTGTTGGAATGTGGTAGTTGGATCCGCGTGTTATACGACTAGAGATACGTAAGCCTATTGGGAGCACACACGTTAAAACACTTAGAATGCGTTTTATATACTTCAAGATGTTTAAAGTAAACCGAGGGACTAAATTGAACAAAACACAAACCATATGGTGCCTTGTGATTAGCCGGCCATATGTGGTTATGAGAGGGAGTGTTTGTGTCGATTAAGGAAAGAGAGGTAAAGGAAACATTGAGTTTTTCTTGTCCTACAAGGAATGGGATTGAGGGCCTATATAAACCCCCACATCCTAGCTCAATTCACACGTATTCCATAACCTTAAAACCTAAAGAGAGTATTCGGTTTTTCCTCCCCTCTCCTAAACGATCAAACCAAAACCCTAAAAAGGTTTTGGAGATTTTCGGTTCTTTTTCTTTTCCTTATTCGATTTCGGTAAAAGCCTAAAAGGATTTTAAGTGCTATTTGTTATCCCACAAGGCTCGAATTTAGGTTAAGATCATTAAGGGATTCAGTTTACTAGTTCTCCTAAAGTGACAACGGTTTAAAACCTTCGGGTTTCAGTTTCTTAGGTTTTCGGTTTAACCGATTCAATTAAACCCTAATCAGGGTTTGTTGATTTTTGGTTCAAGTATAACTGAATTAGGTTAAACCCTAATTAGGGATAACCGATTTTGGTTCAAGCTCATTATGAGTTGTTGGCTGATTTTCGGTTTAAGACAACAAGGTTTGTTTGAGAGCTTCGATCCAAGGAAAGTGTAACACTTGGTGTTCGTGAGACGTGAAGTAAAGACTAGCATCTTGGTGTATTCGTTGGACGTGTTGTGTGAGCAACCGTAGAGGTGACAACTTAGTTACTAAGTTTCCAAGTAAAGATTCTCGTTGTTTGCTTTAAGTCATTCAACAAAAGGTTAGTGTTTCTTTTCCTTAATTGCGTGTTAATCTTTAATGTCAAAATAGATCCATCTGCTGCATAAACTTGTATTATCACTACAACTATTTACCGCTAGAAGTTTCCACCGCTATGCGCGGGTATTCGTCTAGTACTCAAGTAATAATTATTATACATTCAAGAGTTCCTTTAAAAATGATAAAAATACAAATGCCTGCACTTGCTCATAATCAAACTTTGTTCTTTTAGACGCATTTTAGAAAGCCATCTAAACTTACAACCAAAAACTGTGAAGTCTAAAGAATCGTTGTAAGCTCAGATTGTTTAGATCCATATCTAGGAAAAATAACAATGAACATGAAAGAATGCATAGCAGAAATAGCATAATGAACAAAGTTACTTTGACAAGGTTTTTCATTCATATTATTCACTATTCGCCTCAATTCTAGATGATCAATTCTAGAACAGTTACTCTAACTAGTAACAGGATCAATGAAACATTTTGAGGCTACAACACTCATTCTAGGCGTTTACAATGAACCACACGCCTAGAACACACACACACACACCTTTAGTCGACTACATTTTTTGTGCACACTTAAACTACACGACCTAATGTCTCTTTATATAGTAGAGATCATCTAGGTTTATAAAGGATAAGAACAAATATAATTAGGAAACAAATAATATCTTCCTAACTTTTATCTTTATCTTCTATATCTTTTATCTTCTTAAGGAGATCTTTTAGAATCTTTAAAATCTTCCATCTTTTGAAGAATTCCAGCTTTGCATTTAAGTCCTTCTTGTTTCATTCTTTTATTTATTTTGTCTCATCAAATCAATAATTCCCAACAATCTTCCCCTATTTGATGATGACAAAACAAACAAAGTCATGTACGAACTTCATCATAAAGCCTTTAATCAAAGCTTCCCCTGAAGTTGAGATGTAATCATCTCCCTGAATGAAATAAAACTTCCCCTTAAGTAGATTTCCTTTGTATAATGCCACACCAAGGATCTATAAGTTGGCAATTGTACCTGTTAACATCTTCTTCTCCTTTTTGTCATAATCCAATAGGGGACATATGAATATAAGCAACTTTGATTTTGACCACTACAAACCAATATCACACTTCGAATCTAACCCTTCTATCTCCTCAAATTACCCACCATTAAGCACAATAAGAAAAATGAACTTGAGTAGCATAAACTCACACTAGCAGTAGTAATAATGATTAGCAATAGTAAAAACCTTCACCTCAATGGTGCATGTAAATGGTTAAACATTTTAACATTAAGCTTCCCTGAAACCCATATGTTAACCATTTCTTGAATCTTTAATTCTCTAAGCTCTATGTAATGATTACTGATGAAGAAAACTAAGTATAACGAACTTGATGTAGAAGTAGAATAACCCAAACTTGTGTCTTATATCTTGTACTATCCACGTGACGTCAAACTTATAAATAAATCTGTGAAATATAAGTAGATCGCAACCTCTTGACAAAATCCTCATCTTCTATGAGACACATAACCAAAGTGATAGCAAATGTGAGCATTGAGCACCATAAGAAAAATCACACACCTTTGCTAGATTCTGACAAGTCTTCGTCACACTGTTGTAAAGCACGAACAAGTTATCTTAAAAGTGTAACACCCACTTTAAGATATGATAAGAACACAAACTTGTGAAACTCCACTTCAACTTCAAATAGGTGATAATCAATCTTCTTTGTAACCAATTCAAACAATAAATCCAAAACTAGCCGTATAACATTTAAAATCTTGTTCCAACAGATATCCAATCCTGTGTGTGTTATACAATATGGAACACAACTAGCAGTAGTATCTTTCAAGCCCAAGCAGTAGTAACTACTTTTAATTGAATAGTAGTAATTGCTTAAATTTACCCTAGCATCAGAAACTTAATAATGGCAGCATTAAAAATATACTAGCAGTATTAATCATACTAGCAGCACTAAGTATAAACTGACAGCATTAACCTTTAGTGATAGCAGCATTAACATGAACTGGCAGCACTAATCTTCCTTTGGCAGCATTAACCAGTTACTTGGCAGTATTAACGTCTCATGGCAGCACTAACTTACATAAGCAGCACTAATAATCATAAGCAGCAGCACTAACCTTCAAAGATAAGACTAGCAGTATTAACTATGGTTACTACTGTCCTTCTGATACTAGCAGTACTAATCATGTAGGTCAGCAGTATAAAGTGCTCCTTCCTCCCATACCTTTTTGAGACACTTTTTAGCGTCAGTAAAGCACCAATATTTACGATCACCAGCAGTACTGTGTCTCGTGGCAGTAGTAACCACCAACGAGCAGTACAAAACATATAACCACTGTTTAAAGATATATATTTTTAAGTATCCAGGCAACACCTTTTAGCGACACTTTTAATAGTCACTAAACTGTCACTAATTCATCATTCTCACCAACTGCTAATGATTCTTTTCATAGAATAAGTTCTAAAGAACGCTTGAATTATGTAACCAATCAACAACCATCTTGTTGTCACGAACCAATCAAAAACAATTTTAAACAAACTTCCTGTTATATCGAATTAGGGTTGCTGAAAAACCCTAATATCACCAGATTCGACATGATAACCAAGACAGAAAATTCATACCTCTTTTCCTTGATAGATACGACACCAAAACACCTTGTAGATCCTAGATCACGAGCCACCGGGCTCTTATACCAATTGTCAAGTCTAAAGAATCGTTGTAAGCTCAGATTGTTTAGATCCATATCTAGGAAAAATAACAATGAACATGAAAGAATGCATATCAGAAATAGCATAATAAACAAAGTTACTTTGACAAGGTTTTTCATTCATATTATTCACTATTCGCCCCAATTCTAGATGATCAATTTTAGAACAGTTACTCTAACTAGTAACAGGATCAATGAAACATTGATCTTGAGGCTACAACACTCATTCTAGGCGTTTACAATGAACCACACGCCTAGAACACACACACACCCCTTTAGTCGACTACATTTTCTGTGCACACTTAAACTACACGACCTAATGTCTCTTTATATAGTAGAGATCATCTAGGTTTACAAAGGATAAGAACAAATATAATTAAGAAACAAATAATATCTTCCTAACTTTTATCTTTATCTTCTATATCTTTTATCTTCTTAAGGAGATCTTTTAGAATCTTCAAAATCTTCCATCTTTTGAAGAATTCCAGCTTTGCATTTAAGTCCTTCTTGTTTCATTCTTTTATTTATTTTGTCTCATCAAATCAATAATTCCCAACAAAAACAATTATAAAAAAGTCTGTTATGTTTTTAGTCTTTATATTAGCTTATTGATAAGTCTAAGGGTCTTAGTATTTAGTCTAATAAATGTTAGCCGAATATGGAAACATGAGGAGGGTGTTTCACATTTGCTTATGTCCCAAGTCAAACCTAACTAGTTTTGATCTCATGGTCTTGAGGAAAATGTGTTGAGGATTACAAACATCCTTTAGATACTGTTTGGGAATTTGGTCTTGTGATCCTGTGGCGCATCAATGTGGCTATTATCATCTTCCAAACAAACCACCTCCCATGAACAACGCGTTGGGCAACTGAGCGTTCTCGAGTTCTTCTCAAAGTAAAATGTGCCTAAACTTTCCATATTTTGAGTATTTAAACTGAAGGCCAACCTTGATATCCAGATCAAAATCTCGCTCGTCCTCCAATTCAGGATCAAGCATGTTGTTCAACAATTAAGCATTACGTTTTCCGTCAGTTACACAACATGTTTGATCTGGTTATCCATTGATTTTGTATTCTGCACAAAGTGTATTGTAAGTAAGTTCTGTTGCAACTATAAATAAAAACAATGTTCTCAAAATGTGTAGTTCAAGCATGTTAGGTAATGGTCATAAACGTCTATGTTACAAAATATTTGTAACTTCCACTAAATAGCGATTCGTGAGGTTTTAGTAATTTGAACACTAGACTGGTGACCTGTTTTATATTTTGTTGAACCTTTAATTTCAACACACTTGACACGTTAGCTATAAAAACATGGCCCAAATTAAGCCTTTTTTATGTAAATTGGTCAAAACTAATTAATAAAAAGAGCATCTAGCTTTTAATATCAAAACAAAAGTAGGGATTGTTCAAGCACCTTTCAATACCATGACAATTCGTTCAACTCGGTATAAAAAATTGGCTCTGAATAGTTTCTCCATTTTTCACCTTCAGCTGCAACTTCATGCTAATAAAATGCAAATAAACCTAAGTCATTAGCGCAAGTCTAAATTTAGATAACATGACATTAACAAAAATATTGTTAGCTACATATATAAGATATAAAGACGACTTCCTACCATAAGAGCACAAGCTACAGTTGGTGTTTTCATGCTCGTGCTCGTGGGAAAAAGTGATGCCACATCACCATTTTTTCCTATAACACCAACCCCCTACCCTACCAAAAACACCCTCCCTTGTTAACACCACATTTATGATGTTATATTGACCCCACTTTTTTTATTCAATTATATAAACAAACAACTTATTAAATTCAAATTTCGCAAACCGCGAGTCTTGCCGCTATCTCGCGCTCTATTTGTAGGTCGTAGAGTAGGTCGGTGAAGTAGTTGTTTATCCATTGACTGGGATTCATTGTAGAAAAGTTTATAAAATTAGAAGTGTATGTGAAAGTTTATATGAAAGTATTGTATAAAATGGTGGAAGTATATGATATTTATAGGGTATTAAATTGAAAAAAGTGGACAAAAAATAAGCCAAAAAATGGCTAGTTTTTTATAAATCCCGTTATTAACCGGTAACTTTAATATATATATAAAAATACAAATATATATATATATATAAATATAAATAAATATATATATATATATTATATATATAATTATATATATATAACGCGAAAACGTGAGCACGAAAAGCGAGACACGGTACAGTGTCTCGCGCCGTCGTCTTGTGTTTCCCCGGACCATTTGGGCTGGCAAGTTCAACTGAGGCATGAAACGCGAGATAGGGTGTGGTCTTGGCGTTTTCGGGGAAATACGAGAAAAAAAACCTCGTACCATGTGATCTAAGTGCAAGATGACCAGATTGGATAAGTGGTCGAACCAAACTATGGTTGGTTGGATTGACCCAAAAACACCATTGTTGACTCGACCCCTTTTCATGTAAATCAACAACCTCCATGGGCAGTTCAAATGGCCTTCATAAAGAGTCTCGGTCGAGATACTCAAAGCTATCACACTTGCAGTTGTAGCCTATTACTTCCCCAATTCCAAAGTTTTAGGCTACAATACTAATCTAAGTTTCTTTGAATGATCAGAAAACTGTGAAGTTCAGTGATTAAAAGAATGAAAGAGAGGGAAAAATGATAGTTTCATTGATTGAAAAGAAATGTAACAGATTTACAAACTATTTAAAGACAAAGACTAACTAACTAATTACAAGATTAGTCCCTAAAGAATGCTAACTTGACTCTTTTAACCCTTCTATTTTGTACACTCCCCCTCAAGTTGTGAGTTGGTAGCTTCTGAAACTCCCAACTTGAATAAAAGTTTTGTATGTTGATCAAAAGATACCACTTTAGTAAACACATCTACAAGCTGAGATTTAGTATGAACATAAGAAGGCTTTATCTTTCCAGCTTTAAGTTGATCTCTAACATAGTGACAGTCAACCTTAATGTGTTTGGTTCTTGCATGAAAAACTGGGTTTGCGGCTATGTATAATGCTGCTTGATTGTCACAATATAGATCTACCAAATCCTTAATTTTAAGTTCTTTTAACATACTGACAAGCCAAGTTACTTCACAACATGTTAGAGCCATGGCCTAATACTCTGCTTCTATAGAGGATCTAGAGACAACATCTTGCTTCTTTGACTTCTAGCTAATTGGTGAATCTCCTAAAAGAATGCAGTAACCAGTAGTTGATATCCTTGTCATGGGACAACTTGCCCAGTCTGAATCACAATATGCCTTGAGCCGGACTGTAGAATCCTTAGCTAGTAAGATTCCTTGTCCTAGAGAGTTAAGTAAATATCTCAAAACATGTTTGACTGCTTGCATATGAACAGAGGTAGGAGACTACATGAATTAACTGAGAAGTTGAACTGTATAACAGATGTCTAATCTGGTAATTGTGAGATAAATCAGTTTACCAATGACCCTTCTATAAACTTTAGGATCTGGCAAAGGAGTACTAACATCAGCTTGCAACTTCATATTAGGATCCATTGGTAATTTGTATGGTTTGTTGTTTAAAACTCCCCCTTCTTTTAGAAGTTCTCTGGTGTACTTATGTTGAGAGATAAAAATTCCTTGAGATGATCTACGCACTTCTAACCCCAAGAAATAGTTTAATTCTCCCAAATCTTTCATGTGAAATACTGAGCTTAATTGAGCTTTGAGTGTACTGGTTTGAATTTGATCATTGCTAGTGATTAGTAAATCATCCACATATACCAAGACAGTTGTAAAGCTTGAACCTTTTTTCTTTACAAATAAGGAATAATCAGTCTTGGATTGAGTGTAACCAAACTCAACTAAATTACTTGGCAGTTTAAAGAACCACTGTCTTGGTGCTTGTTTAAGCCCATAAAGAGATTTCTTCAATTTGCAGACTAAGTTAGAATCAAGAGAGGTTGAAGCAGTGACTTTCTTACCCTTACAAGTATAACCAAGAGGTGGTCTCATATACTTCTTCCAATAGATCACCATGAAGAAAGGCATTAGATACATCCATTTGGCAGGTATCCCATCCTTTAAGAGTCCTGGCAATGCTAATAATGATTGACAGTAACCAGCATTAAGCAACAGGGGGCAAACGGTTTCTGATAGTCAACAAATGTCTTTGTTGTTTCCTTGATTTATGATAACATCAAATTTTTTAATACTTTTTGGTGGCAAAATACCCCCTCTAAAATACCTGCAAATGTTTCACTAACACTCGAAAACAAGATATTTTCTATTGTTTTGTAGTTTTCAGGTGAAATGCAAGAATGTGACTAGAAACAAGAGAAAAAGGACTTAAAGTGTAAATTCTAAAGAATGTTACGGCGTAACACCAAAAATGGTTACGCGTACATTAATTTAAGCAAGTACGAAGATCAAGTAGACCGTTACGACGTAACACCATATCTAGTTACGTCGTAACCTTATATTTGGAAGGGAATCTCGTCAAAGTTATCGTTATGGCATAACACCTTATCCAGTTACGCCGTAACCATGAAGATCCACAAATATGGAATGAAGATCACGTACATATGGAAGTTATATGCAAGTTACGGCGTAACACCATATCTGGTTACGCCGTAACATCTGCTTAATTATGGAATGTCGTGTAAGTTGGTTACGCGTAACACCTTTAGCTCGTTACGCGTAACTAGGTTCGAATATCTTTAAATAGTTGGCCTCCATTCAAGTATTCTATTCATCAATTCTACCACAGCCAATTGGAGAGGCGACAAAGGCTTCCAACCTTCAAAGAATTCCACCTGGAGTCCAAGGGAGATCACACTTTACTTACTTTTTGTATTTAATTGTTCAAGGTTACGATACTGTTAGAAATTCTATGTTTCTTCCAAAAAAATATATGATTTCTTCTATCTCTTACTGTGTTACCGTTACCATGAGCGGCTAGGCACTTAAAGTGCTGGCCTAGTTATGTAATTACTTTTGTTATGATTGTTTCCTGTTAAATTATGGTTTCATTAGATATTCCTTGACTATCGTGTAACCCTGGGTTTTGGTAGTACGGGTGGTTTGGACCTAGCTTGCCCCATTAATAGATTACCTTGTCATGATGGGATCCAATGGGTACTAGGGAGGATCACTAACTCCTTACCTGGTGTAGGAACTGACCGGTCAATGCACTTACTTAAAAAGCATAGGAACTCTTTCAGGGGGGTTAATAATCTTTACAGGTTATTTGATATGTTTTAGGAATAGTTGAGATTAATCACTGCAACCTGGAATTTAACTACCTCCAGATGGTTTCGGGACTGATTAGAATCGCTAAGGAGTATGGATAGACTGTATATGCACATTCAAGTCTACCGACCTTAGAAACCAGTAATGAAACCATAGTTTAACATTGCACAGGAAAATATTTTCATAACAATAGTAATGAAGTAACTAGGTAAGCATGTTTTCTCTTTTGATATCTCCTATCCATTTAATTTTTAGTTATTTTATTATTGTTATTTATTTATCTCAAATCAATTCTAAAAACCATTTTCAAAACGTGACATTTCAAATTAAAACTAATTACAACTTACTTCTTGGGTCGACACTCGGATGTACATTTCTATACTACCCACGGATCGGGTTCCTCAGCCTTCAGTGCGTCATTAGTAGATCGAGTTTTATAAATTTAAAACTTGATAAAAATATATTTAAAAAAAAATACGTATCAAGTTTTTGGTGCCGCTGCCGGGGTGCTAAAAATTAGAATAATTTTAATTTCTGTATATATTTCTTTTTGTAAATATATTCTGCTAGTTTTTCTTGTAAGTTTTCAGATATAGAGAATGAGGTAGACATCAGCGCGCTCACCATGGAACAGTACATAGCTTTGATTCCAGATGACATTAAACCAGGCATAGTGAACCAAGTTTGAGCGATGATGTTCCGACTTTGAGATAAATACAATTTTATGGAGGGGAATAAGACGGACAACTTTTTGCTGGCTACCGACACCGATGGTAAAGACGCTTACGAACATGTGCGTACGGTATTAGAGATTGTGGATCTCTTCCACTTCCCTGGCGTCACTCACATGTGCGTACGCCATTATGCTTAGGGTTTTTCCAATTACACTCAAGGGAAACACATGCAACATTTAAATTCCTCATAAATTTTACCCACCTACGAGCCTTGAGATGAAAGACAGGCTTTCAGCAGGGTCAACTTCACTACATAGGATCTCTTAAAAAAAAAAAAAAAAATAATTTATTTGGAGATATTGTCACCTTTTCATAACTGCCAAGAAATTAGAAGAAATCCACAATTTCAAGCAAGAGAGGGACGAGACATTGTATCATGCTTGGGAAAGATACAATGATCTTCTTTACCAATGTTTGATGCATGATCTGAACTGTCAACAGAAGGTTCATATCTTCTACACTGGATTAGACATCTCCACCCACAAAATTCTTGACTCTAACGGGTTCATTCCTCTGATGACACCAACACAAGCCCTAGAATCAATACAAATCATGGCAGACCATTTGCATGACTGGTATGATGAAACAACCACTAGGGAAAGAATCAACGATGTCCTGGACAACGTTGATGCCATTCACGAAAGTTTCAAAGGGGAACATCTAACCAAAGAGCACCCTCTTAAAAAAGAGGATGAGGCAATCAAGCATAGCAGATATATGGAATCCTTGGAAGAAACCATCATCAAATTTTAAGAAGACACAATTAAAAACTAGACTGTGGATGATGAAAGGAAAAGAAAGATCCTTGAAAATATAGAATCAAACATAAGGGCACTTAAAACTAGAACAAAGAACCTACAGGAAAAAGCTTATCAATTAACCCATAAAGTCCTCACTAATACAGGAGAAAAGGTCAAGGCAATAATGACAATGGGTAAGGAAAACATGAAGGAGTCGGTTCCTCATGACTTACCACCTATGCCGTTTCTAAGACATTTGAAGGAACAAATGGGTAGCCCTTACAGAACTCGCAAAACCATCCATATGATTGGAAATCCTGAGGAAATTCATAATGAGAAAGCTTAGGTTGATAAAGAGGACATGGATGTCGGTTGGGACATTACAAATAAGGATGTAGGAAGGCTGAGGCAATTTCTAACACCCATCATACACACTTTACCCAACCTTAAACCAGTAGTGCAACCATATATACCACTGAGACCAGTCCATGATAAGGATAAAATTGTAAGGGAAAAGGAAAAGAATTATGATATTCCTCTAAATGATAGTGTAATGCAACCTTTTACCCTTTAGACGGTTCACATCATACCACCTGACGACGATTATGTAGCACCGGCTACAAATCCTATGTCTAACAAGCAATTAAACAAGTTCGAGGAGGAATTTTCTCATATTACAGAGGTTTCCAAAAAAGAATATGATAACCCTATTATAAAAACATATGATTGTGAGACCTTCATTCGGAAATTATTAAACCAAGTGAGCCAATCATCAAGGGAAATGAAATCTCAGCAGCAGTATGGTTCTAATTTATCATTCCCCTACCCAGTAGCAAATCATGGTGTTCATTGCTACTCTCACTCGCACTTAATCTCGAGTGAGGGGAGGAACACCTTATTACTTAGAAATTAAGGGAGGAGTCAAGCTCATGACTCAAACAAAAACAAGCGCTTTGTGAGAGGCACCACATAACTATCTTTCATTCTGCATATTAGTTGTTTGCATGTTTCTTACTTTGTTTTGCAGAAGCTAGGAGGCAATTATCGAGACCGGATCGACTCATAATCATGTGGTAACTTTGCTGAATTTGCATCAGTTACGGCATAACAACTTTAGTTTACGCCGTAACCATTATAGTTATGACGTAACCCAATTCACGGTTACGCCGTACCACATTAAAACTTAAAATTTTTACCACTTGATTACGACGTAACCACCGGAGTTACGCCGTAACCTCCTTCTGAAATCCTAAAAATTTAAGTTTTAAACATGTCTAAACCTTGTATACGTAAATGGACTTTGTGGGTATGTTCTCTGGAAGCCCTCACGAGACTAAACTCGTCCACTTGGGCCACCAAGTGGTTTAAAAGGCTTGTTGCATATGCTAAATGCAACTGTGATTCCTACGAAAGTGAGTTAGGTTTGTATTTCCTGTACACTTCATAATTCTTGTAGAACGGTTTTATGCTTTGGTTTGTTTTCTACCAAATTTCAAATTTCAAAGCAATGCTCAGGGAGTTTCTTGTCTTAATTCTACTCTTTTATTATTATTTTCATTTCCTTAATGTACAATAGGGACATTGTATAAATCAAGTAGGGGGATGGGAGTAGAATTAATACTTGACGTATGTTTTGCCTTCGATTTTCTAGTTTTCTTTGAAAATTATGCCAATTTTAAAATTTTTGACAAATTTTTCTTAAATAACTAGAATTAATCTTTGTCGAATGCACATTACCCTTTATTATTATACTTGGTGAGATTTAAGCCTAATATTCTGTTTCCATCATATTACTAAAAAAATCCACCAAAATATTGAGTGTGCCGGTAGTATTGTAGACTTTAGAACTTGGCCTGTACATCATTTCGAGACCTAATTGATTAGCATGAATAGATAGTTCAAGAAGGAAACACTTAGGAAATCACCCAAATAGCCTATGTTACACTGACTTGTCGACTTCTCATGATAAACCCTTCTGTTGCACTCATTATTAGTGCAGATACCCCTAGATCACCCATGTTGAGCCAATCCATGTTTTCAACCTACTCTATATGTTTCGTTACACCATTTCACCTTAGCCTACCCTGTAGTCTGTAAATATCTATGTGTTGAAATTGCTGGCTACCTAAGTCCATGGTTCAGGAAATGAACTTCGAAGATTGGCACTATTACTGATGATATATTATTGATCATATAAAGACCCCCGGTTCTATCACTTTCGATACAGTTTATCTCAAGTGGGGGGATGTATTATTGTGTACAGAAGAAATGTAAAAAAATATATAATAAAAAAAGTGGTGCAACTATAAGCCATTTTAGTGTATAACTCATGTTGTTGGTTACGTGTTATAAAACCAACAAATATTAAGGTGGTGCAACTATAAGTCACCTAATGTTTTGGGGGATGGTGCAACTATAAGCCATCCGATGAGTAAAGAATGGGTTAGCACGCTCTGTAACATCTCATTATTAGCTAACCCATCGTGACGATATGATCAGGTTTTCACACCAAAGGACTTGGACTATGGATGGACAGTAGCTGGTAATGGATACTTTAGACTTTTACTTGACTATTTGTTTTATGTTTTTATATTAACAACCATTAAATGTGTATCCTATGTCTATCCTAATCCCTTTATCACCCTTTAAAACCGTATTAGCTCTTGGGACGACCTCAGATTTACCATTCTATACTACCCGCGATCGGAACCCTTAGACTAGTGGAGATTTTGAGATGATTTTTTATCCCCTTTTGTAGAGGTGGTACGTCTTTGATGTATTCTAGCATAAAGAGTTGTTAATAATTCCATTACTTGAAGTTATTCTCAAGAAATCAAGAATATTTAATACATTTTGTGGCAAAATACCCCTATATAACCTAGCAAAGTTTTCACTAATACTCGAAAATGAGATATTTTCTATCATTTTGTAGTTTTCAAGTGAAATGCAGGAAAATGACAAGAAACAAGGGAAAAAGGACTTAAAGTGTAATTTTCTAAAAGAATGTTATGGCGTAACACCAAAAATGGTTACAACGTAACATATATTAATGCAAGTACTAAAATCAAGGATAAGCTTTTACGGCTTCACACCATATCTAGTTACGCAGTAACCATGTATTTGGAAGAAAATCTACCCAATATAGAGTTACGGCGAACACCCCTTATGGTTACGCCGTAACCATGAAGATCTACAAATATAGAAGGAAGATCACGTACTTATGGATATTATTTGAAGGCTACAGCGTAACACCATATCTAGTTATGTCGTAACAACTACTTAAATACAGAATGTCGTGTAAGAATGTTACGGCGTAACACCTTTATCAATTACGCCGTAACAGGTTCGATACCTATAAATAGTGGGCCTCGTTCAAGCAATTCAGAATCACATCCCTCCACAACCAATTGGAGAGGCGACAAAGGCTTTCCAACCTTTAAAGAATTCCACCTGGAGTCTAAGGGAGATCACACTTTACTTACTTTTTGTAATTAAAACGGTTCAAATAAGAATATAGCAAGAATTATTAGCATTCAATCTATTATTACTTCAATTTCTGTTGTGTTTCCATTACCATGAGACGGCTAAGCCACTTAAATGAAGCCTGATAATGTAATTAACTTTTGGTTATGATGTTTTTTCTGTTAGCTTATCGTTTTGTATAGATATTCCATAATCTTATCGTGTAACCCTGGGTTTTGGTAGTACGGGTGGTTTGGACCTGGCTTGCCCCATTATTAGATTATCTAGTCAATATGGGATCCAACGGGTACTAGGGAGGATCACTAACTCCTTACCTAGTGTAGGAACTAACCGGTCACCGCACTTATCACTCAATATACTTAAAAAGCACAGGAACTCTTTCAGAGGGGGTTAATAATCTGCATAGGTTATTAGATAAGTTTTGGGAATAGTTAGGATTAATCACTGCAACCTGGATAACCTACCTCCTAGACGATTTAGGACTGATTCGGAATCGCAAGAAGTATAGGATAGACTGCATATGCATATTCAAGTCTATCGACCTTAGAAATCACTAATGAAACCATAGTTTAACATTGCACAGGAAAATATTTTCATAACAGTAGTAATGAAGTAACTAGGTTAGCATGTTTTCTCTCTTGATATCTTCAACTCTTTTAATTTTCAGTAATTTATTTTATTGTTATTTATTTCAAATCAATTCAAAAACCATTTTCTAAACGTGACATTTCAAATTAAAACTAATTACAACTTAGCTCTTAGGACGACCTCGGATTTACCATTCCATACTACCCACGATCGGGTTCTCTGCCCGTTAGTGCGTTGTCAGTAAACGAGTTATAAATTTAAAACTTGGTAAAAATATATTTTAAAATAAAATACGCATCAGGCAATGATTTTTCGGCTGATTTAGACAGAAATCTGTTGAGGCTTGCCAGCTTCCCATTTAGCCTTTGCACGTCCTTTAAACACTTTAGAGATGGCAAGTTGAGAACCGCTTCTACCTTATCCAAACATACTTTTAATCCGTCAGCATTCACTTTGTACCCCAGAAACGTGCCTTCTCTCATCTCAAAGGTGCATTTTTTGGGATTTAACTTCATCTTTATCTCTCTGAGGGTTTCGAACGTTTCCTCAATGTCCCTGATTACTTCTTAACTCCGTGCCGGCTTTAATGACTAGACAGTCCACATCCAAGTTCCGGCCAATTTGTTTTTGGAAGACCTTATCTACCAGACGTTGATAAGTTGCTCTAGCATTTTTTAATCTGGACGACATTTTTGAGTAACAGAATATTCCATGGCTTGTGATGAATGTTGTCTTTTCCTCATCTTCCTTTGCCATTTTTATTTGATGGTATCCATTTATATGTATACAGGATAACTTTTAATTAACCCCTTTTATAATATGATAAAAATATCTAATACTTATAAAAATATATCAAGGATCAAATCCAACAAAATCAAAGAAACGATAGTAATATATGAAGTTTCCCGGGTCGTAGTCCCCAACTAGGATGAATAGGTAAAGTCGAGAGGCGGTTATTGATATTTTGATGTTTGAATGACAAAGATTTGGATTTGATCTTTCTAATTAAAATGCAAAAACAATTAAGGAAAACCTAAAAACAAAAGCTATTAAAGATTTAAATCTAAAACAAGACGGGAATGTAAAAATGCGAGCTTAAAAACCTAAAGTATCAAAATTTAAACCCTAAATGATTTTTTAAAGTTTTAATAATCCTAAATTACTAAATTAAAAGAAATTTTAAAGAAAATCCTAAAACGAGAATGTTTAAAGTTGAAAAACGAAGAAAACGAGGAACGGGGATCGAATCCCGTTCTTTAAAAAGTGAAATTTTGCAAAAATAAACCTACGATGCATTTCTAATTTTTCCCTAGATACAAATGATTAAAAGAAAATTTTCAACGAAAAAAAAAAGTAATATTTTTTGACTTTTTTATAATTTTTTTAGAAATTAAAAACCGATTTTTAAAGAAAATAAAATAATTAAAAATAGTAAACTTAATGAAAAAATAAAAAAAAAATAAGGAAAAGTAGATAGAAGATGCTGTTCTGATGAAAAAATAAAAGCTGGAAAAGAAAGCTTATAAATAATCTGTAAATAAGCAGCTTATTAGCTTAAAAGAAAAAAATGACTATAAAGATTTAATTGTGCAAATAATTGTTGGATGAGCTAATGGAGCAAAGTGGTTAGTGTGTGTTTGTGGTGTGTCGTGTGTGCAAAGGGGGAGGTCCAGGGTTCGACCCTTGGCCTCTCTCTTTTTGATAAAACTTTTTTTTTTAAATTTTCTTTTTAAAACTATAAAACACTCAAAACACCAACTTTAAAAAGACACATTTTAGAAACATAAAAAATAAGCTAGAAAATAAGCACAAAGTGATGGCAGTTAACACTTTTATACTAAGGCACAAATATACAAACTTGTTAAAGCACTAAAAGAACTAAATAAGCCAAGGAATTTAAAATAGTAGTTAATAAGCACATACCAAAGCATCCTCCATACTAAATTACTGCGTGTCCACACGCAATGCATAAGAAAAACACTTAAGAAAAACTAAGACTTTAATCCCACCCCTCGACTAATAACCCGCGAAAAGTAGCATAAGTGTTCGTCAAGGGAACATTAAAGAATCATAAGTTATGAAAACCCCGTTTTATAAACCATTATAAATTTATACACTTATTCTACACATATTTTGTTATTATATTTTTCTTATTTTTTTGTAGTTTTTTTTTTTTTTTTTTTTTTATTTTACTTTTTCATATTAAGCAACTAAACAGGAACGTTTTGACTTTCGTTTATATTATAACTTTTAGGGGATCAATAACAAGATGCATTTCAATCCTAAAATGCCCCAAAAAGGATAAATTCATCGTCCCCGACTTTTCACTCGTCCCAAACCAAGCTTAAAACAAAATCACCGTTAAATATAAGTTAAGATGCTAACACTACTCATATTTGCAACTTGTGAACTTTTCACTCCCGACAATTATTATATCTTAGGTGTATGTGCTATTTTGAATTTCAACCATGGATCAACGTTTTGCAAAATTCTATGTTTCACGTTCCACTCGAGAATAATGAGTTTGAAGGCGAGATCATCCCAGGTAGCGACTTTCGTCTCGGCACATCCCAACCTTGCGGCTAAGTGACCAGGCTTTTGACACCCCACAGAGACTAGTATAGGGACTCACGGACCTTTGGTTTCCAGAACTCTTAGGTTTCCCGTATACACATAGCTTATTTAAAAACTTAAAATAGAATAGTCAAAGTTCAAAAGCATATTTAAATTTAACAAAAAGAGATCTATTTATTAATTCACACTTAATTGTTGAATATTGATAGCAATTGTAAACCCTTGACCTATTTAGACGGCTGGAACATCGGTTGTAGACAGACAAGAAGCCAGCAAACTTTTATCAATCCTCCAAGATTTTTATTCTGTACTATGAGGGGCCTTTCTTTAGAAGGCTGTAACAATCGGTTGTGAGCGAAAGACGCAGGCAAATTTTTATCATCCCATAATTTAATAATTTATTACTTATTCATATGTTTTGCATTTTTCACATCATTTTTTTTTAATATAGATAAGGCATCTTTCTATGAAAAATTCAAGAATAAATTGAACTAAGGCTAAAAATTTTGCTATATAAATTATATAAAAATTGTTGATATAAAGTTTAATTCTCCAAAAATACACGATATTAATCCTTTTAGAAGCTTATGGGAGAAAATCCATAAATTACACACAAGATCCTTAAAATTACCAAATAATCCTGTTTAAGCATCTAACTCATAATTAATCTGACTTTTTCCGTTCTTCGCAATCCGCTAATAGCTTAGTCTAAAAAAGTTAAGGAACAAGCAAAGCTCAACAACGCTCGATCGAGTCAAAATTTACTCTTATTCTACCCAGCAGGAAAGTCAAAATTATGACAAAACACTTATTTTATTTTTGAAAATTTTTTAAAATTTTTCATTTTTTTGGTATTTTTCAAAACATTTGGTGGTAAAAACGGGATTACGTGAAAACAACAGCTGCAGGCACAATCAAATCGAAGATCCCCCATACTAGACTAAACATTGTCCTCAATGTTTTAAGAAGGGTTTCTACGTAAATCCTAAGCCGTTTATTAAGATAACTTAAAATATAAACGATAGTCGATAAGAATTTGGATATCAGGATTCCCCAAGAATGGAAGCTGAGGATGTGAAGCACTTGTGATCATAGGACAAAAAAACTGCGGAGCACGAGAGGCTTCAAAAATCCCGGACAATCCTAGACAATCACAAAAACACAAGCAAACGAGAAGGGAAGAAGGCAAGCCTCCTCACAACAAAAACACTTATTCATACTACAATACCATACTACTACTACGATTATACTAGGATAAGCATGGGTTACCACCCACGAAGCGCTTGTTTTAGGTCACTTAGCTTGACCTAATCCCCCCATACTTGAGCTGGTCAAGGGGGATAGAAGTGAAGACAAGGAACATCCAAGTGAGGAATGTTCTTTCCATAAGAGTAAGGAAAAATCTCCATCGGGCTTTCAAAAATGTTAATGACTTAGAAAGTTTTAGTGCCCCGATGAGATAATTCTGGGAGAAGAGAAGTATGAACCTCTTTAGAAGTGAGAATCCCGGGGTTGAAAACTTTTTCCTCATTTTCAGATGAAAACGAGAGTAAAGCTCTGAGCCCGGGAACTTCTTTGTGGAAAGGAAGTTCATAAAGAGGAGGATTAAAATCCTCAAGAATTAAAGAAGCATTAGTGGCCTTCTTTACATTCTTTTCCGGTGTTGCACAATTGGTGACTTCAAAGAGGTTCTCATGAATGAGTATACCCGGATTAAATACCTTGTCCTCGTTGTTGGTTGAAGGCAAAGCATCAACCTTCAAAAAACCTCAAAAACCCGAGTCACACTCGGGAAGGAAATCACTTGATCTAGGGGGATCAAGTTCATCAATCAAGATTTTAGAATCTTTGATTTTCTCTTCCTTAAAGTCAAATGGATCATCATAAGTATCATCATTAGCGGTCTCATGATCAAAAAGATTATCATCATAATCATCCCATAATGATAGGGATGAGTAATCAAGAGCATGATTCATCGTGAACAAGGGTAGAAGAAGACTTGGTCACGGGTTTCGAAATCAGAGTGGGATTGCCACTCAATAGATTGATAACTTCCGGTGAAGTTAAATCGATATGAGAAGAAAAAGTAGGATTGCCACTTTGATGATTTGTTATCTTTTCATTTGCAAACAAGTCCTCAAGATAATCTTTATGAGAGACATTGTAGATGTCAATCATGTTGATTGATTCTTTTTTAGGCTTGTTAGAATAGCTTGAAGTATCATATCTCATATTCAAGATTAATCTTTCGTCACTGTTACGAAGAATCATTTCTTCTCCGTGAATGTCAATCAAAGCACGAGCGGTCCGTAAGAAAAGTCTTCCCAAGATGAGGGGGGCACGAGGATCGCTTTCATAATCAACGATGACAAAATCGGCTGGGAACGTGAATCTTCCAACAGGAACAAAGACATCTCTTGCAATTCCAACCGAAGTATAAATCTCCTCGTTAGCAAGTTCAAGGGTCATTTGGGTAGAAATAAGCTCGGCTAAACCTAACTTTTTCCACACTAAGAGTGGCATCAAGTTGATGCTAGCACCTAGATCGGCTAGGGCTTTGCACTTGAGCTCACTAAAACCACACGGAATGAGAAATTTCCCAGGGTCTTCTAGTTTCTCGGGTAACTTCTTAAGGATAACCGCTGAGCAATTTTCATTAAGGGGTGTGTTTGCCAGCTCTAAAAGTTTCTCTTTATTGGAAAGGAGACTTTTAAGCATCATTTGGTATTTCGGGATTAGAATCAAAGCATCTGCAAGAGAGATATTGATATGAAGTTGTTTGAACATTTGCCAAAATTTGTGAATTTGGACTTCATCTTTCTCTTTCCGTATTTCTTGGTTCATTCTTGAAGGATAAAGGATATGAGGATGACGAGGATCCCTTTGGTGCACCACATAATTTCTTTATAAAGGAGGTTTAGCTTTTTGGGCAAGAGGAGGTGGGACCTTAATGGTATACTCGGCGAGTTTCGGGTCCGTTAAAGTCTCCTCTACACGTTCATACTCCTTCGGATTAATGAATGGAGGAGGCATAGGAACGGAAGGTCCATCAAGAACAAGACCACTGCGAGTGGTAATGGCTTTCAATTCACCTTTTGGGTTAGCAATGGTGTTGCTAGGGAGAGATCCCGTACCCGAAGTAGAAGCGGTGTTCATTTGGAAAAAGCTAGCCATCATGTTCTTAAGCTCATTGGTTTGGTTTGACATTGAAGCTTGAATCGATGTTTGCATTTCTTTTCTTAACTAATTTTTCACATTGTTAATTTAAGCTTGCATGGCTTTTATATTAACATCATTTATCTTCTTAATTTTCTCCAACTCACTTAAAGGTACAACTTGATTTTATTGAGTTGGAGCTTGATAAGATGTATCTTGATTGAAATTGTTTCCTCGATTATATCCTTGAGGTTGGCTAAACCGGTTTTGATTATTTTGCACATTTGGTTGAGCAAAACCCGGTGGTCTAGTTTGATTAGCCACACTCGGAGGACGATAACCAAAATTACCCTAATTGTAGTTAACCGTGGCAGCTGAAACGTATCCTTGAATATTATCCTGAAATTCTGGGAAAGTGTTGCCATCGGCGGAGAGACACTGATAATATGGATGAGCACCACCGCAAGTAACACAAATTTCCTCAACGGCTTTTACAGAAGCTGGAGGTGGGGTTGCTTGAAATTGTTTGAGAATAGCGGTCATGGCGATAGTCACAACACTTGTTTGCTGATTTATTGCATGAGTAAGTTTGGCTATCTCGAAGGAAGAAGAAGAATTAACATCACTTGATTTCACTTGAG